>APFE030931783.1:352314-399045 GCA_000404065.3 Pinus taeda | reverse complement strand
GATCAATCCTACACCTCTCGGTGAGAGGGATCCAATAAAAATATCAGCTGCTATAAATAAGCCGACCCACATGGAGTTTGGCCCTAGTTGCCAATTTAACACTCCCTCTCAACTAGGGAGAACTCCATCCGTTGATCTATAAGTCTGACTGTACTATCTCTGCCATCAGTGCCTTGCATTGTTCCGCCTAGCTATGCTCAGCTCTGTTAGCTCTTCTCTACTCTGCTCAGCTTAGCTCAGCTAGCTCTGCTCTACTCTGCTCAGCTCAACTGGCTTAGCTCTGCTCTGCTAGCTCTGCTCTGCTAGCTTTGCTCTTCTCTGATCATCTCCGCTGAACTATGAAGAAGAAGAAATGATCGAGGATGTATCTACTGACTTAAAGTCAGTCTCAGAGTATGTACCACTGGTCCCAGACCAGTCTCAACCAACCCGAAGTCAGCGTCATAGTGAGTACAACTCCACTGGTCCTAAACCAGTATCATCCTCCAATGACTCAAAGTCAGTCTCAGAGTCCATACCACTGGTCCTAGACCAGTCTTAGCCAACCCAATGTTAGCTTCATAGTAAGTACCACTCCTACCACTGGTCCTCAACCAGTATCGCAGTCTTAGAGAGTTTACCACTGGTCCTAGACCAGTCTCAACCGACCTGAAGTCAGTGTCATAGTATGTACCACTCTCACTGGTCCCAGATCAGTACTGCACTGACACAAAGTTAGTCTCGGAGTGTGTACCACTGGTCCCAGACCAGTCTCAACCAACTCGAAGTCAGTGTCATAGTATGGTACAACTCCTACCACTGGTCCCAAACCAGTATCATTGATCCCAGATCAATGGAGGTCATCCTAGTGTAGGGAGTACACTAGATACAATGATGCGTCCATCGGTACTACTAGGGTCCCTAACTTCATTTCCCTACTCATTGATCAGATGCGAGGTACTTCCCATGAGTCCCAGACTACATGGGTAGGATGCCTCGACAGGAGAACTAATCAATCCTATCCTCACAGGAGAACACGTCAATCCTGCATCAATCAGAGTGCGTACCATTGGTCCCAGACCAGTCTCAGCTGACCAGAAGTTAGCTTCATAGTAAGTACCACTCCTACCACTAGTCCCAGACTAGTATCGCAGTTTCAGAGAGTGTACCACTGGTCCCAGACCAGTCTCTACCAACCCGAAGTCAACATCATAGTATGTACCACTCTCACTAGTCCCATACCAGTACTGCACTGACACGAAGTCAGTCTCGGAGTATGTACCATTGGTCCCAGACCAGTCTCAACCGACCCGAAGTCAGCGTCATAGTATGGTACAAATCCTACTACAATTGCGATGGAGAACACATCAATCCAGGCTGCCATGGAGAACACATCAATCCAGGCCTCACAGGAGAACTAATCACCCTGCTACATAGGAGAGCGAATCATCCTATTCCACAAGAGAGCGACATCTTGTTCCACAAGAGAGCGAATCATCTTGTTCCAGTGTGCACCAACCAGGGGAGTTTGAGTCACCCTGTGGTTGTATGTTGCTCCAGTAATAACCGCAAGCCCTCAGAGCTCCCAGAGCTTAATGAATGCAAAATGTAGGACCCTTGTACAAGGGTTTCTTGTCGACTCCAAGTCATTTGGGAAAATCACAGCTTAGATCTTTCCTCGGGGCTTCGACAAAGTGTATCGACCTATACGTCATCTTAATGCGATGGAGCCTCCTTGCTCATCGACTTAGCATATCCCAGATAAGGCAGTATCTGATGTCTACCTGCTGGAGCAATCGTCAAATACGAGATTTCTCAATAATCGAATCCCACCTCTGGTTGTCACAGAGAATCACAGTGGTATTCATCATGTGTAAAAACAGCTCACTAAAGAGCTTCAGTAACCAGATTGCCTCACAGAAGGCCATACTATCAACAATATATTATGACTTGGTGGTGCTTAGAGTCACTGACTTTTGCTTCCTGCTCATCTAGGATATCGAGGCAGATTCCAAACAACACTAAGAAGTTCTCTAGTGATCCTCCATACTTCTTGCCCACTCATCATTCGAACAATCATGTGGTTTCATATTTCCGGCAGTGTATCTCAATCCATGAGAGATTGTGCCTTGAAGATATCTCAGAAGATTCTTGGCACCAATCCAATGAGGCTCAAATATGAGCTCACCATGCTAACAGTATCCCATATGTCCAGATGGAGGTTCTCCAAGTACATCCACGCGAATGAGTTTATGAAACTCAAAGACATTTCTGGTCCGACATCATTACCATATAACTTAAGATCCTTGAGGCAGTCACAAGCTTGTAGCTTAGCTTTCCACATTTAGAATCCAACTCCCTTTGTCTCCTATAAATGAGAGGGTCTGCACTTGTCAGATATAGGTGCTGGTACGAGAGGTTTATCATTCACAACCTTCGAGTAATGGTTTGGATTGGTTTCACTCCTAGTGAATCTCAGCTGCATTAGACAGCTATCAATCCTCTCATACTATGCCCGAGGTGTTTTTCTTCAAGCCATAGAGGGCTTTCTTCCACCTGAATACATGAGATTCCTTGAAAACTCCTCTGTTTGTTCCAAACCGGTGAACCTGCTGCATGAGGGGAACGGTCCCCTTATAATATTTTCTTTTGGTACATTTCATCCATGTACCTTGATGCTTCCTTTTGAATTTAGGCATCCTAGTCACCATCTGACTCATAGACCTCCAGTGCTGAGTCAATGGACATGGTCCCCAGTGGACTTCCTGGAACTTGATACAACCCTGAACTCAAAAGTATCTTTAAAATATCTATTTTCAAACACGTACCTTTGTAACCTTTGCTTCCATCAGGTTCGATTGGGTACATAAAAGAGGTTTTGGGGTTCCTTGCTTTTGTGGAAGAGTCAATCATTTCCTTGATGACATGCATTACCATTCATTCTTTTGATCGTTGAAGATGTCCCAGGAATGATTGTTATCTTCATCAAGAGTTGTGTCTCTGCCATTCGTACACTTCTTCGCATAACGACCGAACTTATTTCAACAAGGCATCCACCTTTCCTTCCACCCTTAGATCCAAACTTCCAATGAAGTGATCTTTAGATGGGTCATCAGAAACTTCCGCTGCGCCATTCTGATAACATTCTCTGGTTCAACTTCACCCAAGGTGAGTTATAAGGAACCCATTAATCCTTCTACCTTGTCCCAATTGCCTTTGGTGGTTGCTCTTTCACTCTTACTTGGGCATAGTCTTCACCTTAGCTCTGATACCATGTTAAGATTAGGTATGTCCTATGCTAAAGCAATTTATTTAAATTTTCATAGTTAGCAATAATATCAGCATTACGATAAACTGTAGATAGAACATAAATATAAAATGCAGAAGACAAGCCAAGCAAAGAAGACACGAGATATGGCGTGGGCCAGGGACAAATCCCACAATGTGTGGGGAAACCCTTTGATCAAATATTCTTTTATCTTCAAAGTTCAACAGATAAAGAGAGAGAGAGAGATAGTACAATTACAACAGAAGTCAATAATTTGACTTGCGTAGATCTAAGCATAGATCATCTCCTATAACGATGAGATCGGTTGAAGGCATTCTACTTCAACTATTACTTATCATCATGCTACATCTAGTCCTCTAGTTGCACTACTGCATACTGCACCATGCTGTTGTCCATGTCCATGATCTTATCCATCATAATGTTGCTCTGCTTTGATCTTCATGCTACTCATCTTATTGCATCTTCCATGGTCTCATTCATCATCAAGCTGCCCATGCTTATGATTACATTCACCATAATGTTTTCCATGCTCCATGTATCATTGTGCTACCCATGCACATGATCTCATACATCAAGCTGCCCATATATATCAAGTTGTCCATATATATATATATATCATGTTGCTCATGATCTCATCTCTATGCTGCATTATGATGTTTCCCATGCCATATACGTTGTCTACCATATTATACATAGTGTGTCTTTCATGCCATGTCAATGAACATGCTGACACAATTCCACTGAAGATTGTTATAGTCATACCATTGACTGCTATATCAGCATCACTGCCCATCAAGTCTGCACTGTGATAGATGACAGCGTATAGTCATAGTTGTGCGTATATAATTCATTGTTGTGCGTATATAATTCATTGTTGTGCTTATATAGCATTGCCAACGGATTGGATGTTTCCATACCTGACTGCGTTTCCCGTACAGATTGCGTTATATCATGACAGAGTGCTATGCATATATGGTCATGACATTCTTCATAACGCAAATATACAATGGATTAGGGTTCATGTAGTTGTTTGCTATCACATGTAGTTGTGCGTTTTCTCCATGACTACGTGTGGAGTTCCTTTAACTGTGTATCAATATCTATCTGCGCAGAAAGGTCTTTATGACTGCGTATTTATGCCTTGCATATTAAAGTCTACAAGACAATGATTGAGTGCATATGTACTGCGGGTTCCTATATATCACAGCGGCTCCTCTTCCAATCTCAGAACCATCCGAATATGAGTTCTGTTATTTTATGGTTGCTTCTAGACATTGTTCCCTTGACTACGTTAATAACTTCATTGCCAGCTTAGCGTATAGGGTTTCTATTCACAATGTAATAGTCTTCAACATAAATAGCATGCAGGTTGCTTCTGGACAGCGTTCCCTTGACTGAGTTAATAACCTCATTGACTGCATTTAAAACCAACGTATAATATCCACAGCATATCCATTGTGAACGGCGTAACCATGAACATATCACGACTGCATGAGTTTCCATGAGCAGCGTAATAGTCCTTCCATGAGCAGCGTAACAATCCTCTTCTTAGCAATGAGTTAGAGAATCATTTGACTGTGTATATATGTCTTCATGACTGCACAGAAGGAGTCTCCTTGTCACTGTGTTGGATCAGCATACGTTGGCTAGGGCATCATCAGACAAGGACAGCGTATTCTTTTTGTGACTCTCCTTCTCCAAAAACCCAAGATGTGGGGAGGAGATCACATCACGAATGTGTGATGAAATGACTTCAAGTCCTCTATATTTATACTAAAACATATATGATGAATAGTCATGATGTTTGGGCTTCCTGACCTACGTAAGAGCTGGTCGGCTTGATAATAATTACATAAACAAAATCAATTCATATCTCCATAAATACTTATCGGAATCGGATGATCTTTGGATCAATCGTACACCTCTCGGTAAGAGGGATCCAATAAAAATATCAGTTGCCATAAATAAGCTAACCCACATGGAGTTTGGACCTAGTTGACAATTTAACAAAACAGCCGGAGAAGAATGCGGTTGTGTCCATATAGGCACATCCTCCAATGGATCCACTGAATAATCTATTAATTCTGCCATAACTATCACAACAGATATGCACCAGCTACCTATAGGGGTGATGGGGCTCCCGTAGCTATAACTTTAATGATGATAGTGGTGGGCATAATACAACATAGCTTAAAAAAAAAAAAACCCTTCAGCAAGAAAAATGTTGCATGTGATCATGCCTGTCAGAGAAGATGAGGTGGGTTACAGGTTGTGCGGCAGAAGCGGTTTCATTATGGTGGGAGAATCTGCAACCGTACTGCATCTTCTAAGCTTGACCGTAGATGGTTTTGAAATGAAAACCCTAACGCCATTGATCCACTTCATATTACCTGAGAATATTTGAATTTTTACTGAGTAATCTACTTTCATTAATAGGTACTTGGTGAGTTACCAACTGTCTAGCTAATAGTATTATTAGTAGCGAGAAGTATAGTTTTGACGATGATAATAATAATAATGAGTAATAAAATGAGGATTATAATAAAAATAATAATAATAGGAATAATAACAACAACAATAATAAGAAACTTTTTCATCCTTCTCACAATAATAGGGTCACCAATCTTTCTAAATTCTCCTTCCCCCCTTCACTCTTCAGTCTTCTTGAAAAAGGATTAAATTTTGCCCTCGCTCCGCAAAATGTCCCAGTTGAAGAAATTATGTGCAACATAGAGTTTGGGATTAAGGGCTTACCTAATAATGTTAAGGACACTATTAGGAAATACTGCATTGTTTTCCTAAGACAAAGCCCCCAAGAAGAAATATCAGTAACAGTGAATTTTGTTGGGTTGTATTATATTCTTTCCACGACTAGTGCATGTAGTTAAATGGGGGGTTGGAGTGGAGGTGGAGCCCCCCTTTCGTTGCACTGATTGCATAGCAGAGGGGTCACAGGGGGGGTGGCAGCCCCCCCTGTCCGGGGTGTTTGAGGGGGGGCAGAGAACCCCCCTCTACAGGGTCTGGGGCAGCACCCCAAAGAATTTTTTTTGGACCCAATATTAGGTCCGACATACCTACCTATGGTTTTGTGCATGGTCTTCGCACATGGTTTTGGATGCGATGGTTTTCAGTCCATGGTTTTGGACACGATGGCTTTCAGTCCATGTTATTGGATGCTTCAACATGTATAAATATGTATTGTAACATTGAAAGGAACATAATGAAAAATCAAGCTATTAGTCCCAGTTTTGGGATCCAGAGGAAAATCTCCATGTATGTGTGTTTTATGTGTTATTCTCTTGCATTATTTATTTTCTGTGTTTTAGAATTCGTACGCAGGTAATTTCTATATGGGGTTAAAACCTACATTTGGTATCAAAGTTGTTTTGGCATCAAGGGGACGCCTTTGTTGCTGAGGGGTTTTGCATGGGTCTGTGGTAGACTCTATTCAGTGGGAGATCTGTGGGATTTATTCTGGTGATGAAAGAAGATGCCGAGTAGTGGAAATATAGAGATCGATAAATGTAATGGTCAGATTTTTGAGTTATAGAAACTCAAGATGGAGGATCTGTTGGTGGATAAAGATCAGTGGATCGCAGTAGATCCAGGTACTAAACCACTGGGAGTGTTCGATGAAGAATGGAAGCATTTGGATCGGAAGGCAAAGAGCACAATACAATTGTGTGTCTTAGATTCAGTATTGCTGAATGTATGAGGGGAAGCTATGGTGAAGGATTTATGGGACGAGTTAGGGACTTTTTACCAATCTAAGTCTCTGGTGAATAAACTATTCCTATGGAAAACACTGTATAACTTGAGGATGAAAGATAGAGACTCAGTGACAAAGAATCTGAACACATTTAATATTGTGGTAAGTCAGTTATGATCTATTGATATTAAAATTGTAGATGAAGATAATTGCATCAGTTTGTTGTGTTCTCTACCAGATTCATGGGATAGTCTGGTTATTGCAATAGGTAGCAATGCAACTGCCTTGCAGTTTGATGAAATACTCTCATCCTTGTTGATGGAGGAGATAAGATAGAAAAATATGGAGTGCCAGAATGGTGATGCCTTGTCTGTATGAGGAAAGTCCTATAATAGAAACAAAAATAAGTCATCAAGTGGGAGATATAAATCTAGAGGCAGATATAAATCTCCAGGAAAATCTGTAAAGGTGGTTTGTTGGAAATGCAGAAAGGAAGGGCACCACAAAAGGGACTGTAGATTTAAAGCTCCTGACAAAGGAAAGGGATATGATGATGCTCCTTTTGCAGAGGCAAAAACCATATCAAATGAAAGTGGGGATGTGTACTTGGCATCTTCAAGTACAAATGTAGATCATGAGGCACGGTTGATTGACTTAGGTGCATCATTGCACTTCACTCCCCATACAGAATGGTTCTGTAAGTATGAGAAATACGATGTGGTGATGTCTTCTTAGGGGATGATAGGAAGGCTAGAATCATTGGTCATGGAAAACTAAAGTTGAATTTGAAAGGTGGAAGCGTTAGAACACTTCTGGGTGTTCTCCATATTCCTGCATTGGCCAGAAATTTGATTTCTGTAAGAAAGCTAGATGATGTAGGTGAAAAAACAGTGTTCAAGAAGGATACATGCAAGATGGTTTGTGGAGCACTGGTTTTGATGCATGGAGTTCAGATTTGAACTCTATACAAGCTGCAAGGTAGAACTGTTGTTGATGGGTGCAACAAATCTATGGTTCCTGAAAGTGGAGTAGAAAATCCAGTGGTCTCTGGAGAGAAGGCCATGTTGTGGCATCAAAGGCTTGGACATATTGGAGATAAGGGCCTTCGAATACTTCATGGTAAAGGTATGGTAGAAGGTATGAGTAATATCTCTCTGGATTTTGATTTCTGGGAAAATTGTGTATATGGGAAGCATAATCCAGTTAGTTTCCCCTCTAGTGGTAAGATGGCAAAACAGATATTAGAGCTTGTGCACAATGACATGTTTGGACCTATGAAGGTTACATCAGTAAGTAAGTTTGTGTACTATGTATCCTTTATAAATGAATTTTCAAGGAATACATGGATATATTTCCTCAAGAAGAAATTTGAAGTATTTTACAAGTTTAAAGAATTTAAGGCTATGATGGAAAACCACATAGAGAATAAGATAAAGGTGTTGAGGACAGATAACAGTAGAGAGTTTTGCAGCAAGGAATTTGAAGAATTCTATAAGAAGTGTGGTATAGCATGAAATAAGAATAATCCATACACACTTGAGCAAAATGAAGTTGTAGAAATAATGAACAAGGCATTGATGGAAAGGCCAAGAAGCATGCTCAGTGGTGCCGCGTTATGATAGGAATTCTGGGTAGAGGCATTGGAGATAGCATGTTACTTGGTCAACATATCACCTTCATCAAAGTTGGCGGATAAGACTTCACAAGAAGTATGGACTCATAAGAAACCCTCTCTTTCATATGTGAGGGTATTTGGATGTGATGCATATGTACATGTTCCAAAGGAGAAAGAAACCATGTTGTATAGTAAATCTGAAAAGTGCATTTTTATTGGGTATAAGGATGGTTTAAAGTGTTATAAGCCTTGGAACCCAGTGACAAGGAAGGTTGTGTACAACCGAGATGTGGTGTTCATAGAGGTGAAAGATGTTATTAAACATGAAGTCCAACCAAAGGAACTCGAGAAGAGAGAGTTTGAGCTTAAGGAGGAAGAGAGAGACTCTACAGCAGAGGAGGAATTAGAATATGAAGAGCCATTGTTGGCTCGTATGGGCCCAACCCAAGTTCAGAGGTGATTTAGCCAAAAAAATCTTGGTACTATTGGCCCTTTTAGCAATAGTCTGCAGAGCGAAAATTGAGGTGTTACCCAAAATAGTATGGGAGGGTGCTAGAACCAGGTTTCTGCACCCTGGGGATGTCTAATGAGCTTCTGAAGGTCCACGATTTGACCCCGCATTCACGTCACTACGTGCACTTACTATTCCTTGGCACCCTTTCTATTTAATCTATTATTACCTGATTTCTTAACTTGTTTATGTAAGACTAATGATGATTACATCATATTCATCACTTATATCAGTGCGCACGAGAAATAAATGAGTATAAACTTAAAGAAGGAAATGCACAACAGATACACAGAAATAGGAATCAACTTCTCTTTACTAGTCTTCAATCCTGATTATAGGCTCGACGCTGCATGTGAACTTAGCTGCAGGGGTCTGCGCACTTAGTTGCAGACTCTACTAGGCCTCTACGCACTCAGTTGCAGAGCCTCTTCCTACTACTCGGACCCAATATCCTTAGACTCTTCTTTTATGCTTGAACCATTCCTATTATTCTCTCTAATTCATTATATTTACAGTTAGAGCCCCACTCTATTTATACACTCCCATGGTCCATAGACCTTGGGTAGGCCGACATGAATTTACCTTACATTACATTATTTTAGGGCAGACAACCTTATGACTCATCCTATACTTCATGCTTTGTGCCTGCAATTCGCGGAGTCCTATAAAACCTTTAACCAAAACTTGGGATTTGAGCCCCAAAACATGCTATGGGGGGATTCCATGCCCAACAGGCCCCCAACACAACCATTGTGACTTGTCCTGAGTCACTCTACTAGTGCGGTGACCTTGGCTTGGAGCCCTTCCAACTAGTCTCGTAAAACGTGAAGGTCTGTGGTGCACTATTCTATGGTTTTCTAGACCTACTGCATGTGCTCTTCCGATGCTTCTTTGTGAGGATCCACTATCTCCCTTAGTGCATATAGTCCCTATATTTGTGCGATCTTTCCCTCAACCTCAGTTGTAATGGTGAAGGCCTCATCAATCCAAGGTTGGACACGCACTTTTAGAAGTGCATCTTTCTCTCTTCCAGCATCCACCTACTCCTTTAGTGCCTTGCTTGCTACATCTTTGCCAACTGTTGGGTGAGGACGACTGTCTATCCAGTTCCCCTTATATTGTCATACTGCTCCTGTAGTTCGCATGCCTCTATTTCTTGGCACTGTATGTTGGGGTCCTCCTGCAAGGATGTGAGGATGTCAAAAGATTGGTCCAACATACCGGTACAGTCCTGCATTTCCCATCTAATTTCTTCCAGTTCTATTTGAATAGCACTAATACACTATTATTTAACTTATGGAGGAGTGGAAGGCTATGCCTTCAGCTGTAGCTCAGCAATCTAGAGTTTCAGCTCCAATTGTTCTCACGTTGTTTCCTCGTGCACGCTTTGGGCTCCACTTTCCAAATAGTGGATCCACATCTCTTCAGTAGGTCTACGATGATGGACAACTCTGGAATGCACTGGTAGGCTTCATCAACTATTTGTGTAATTTGTTGATTCTGTGACATTAGCTCGTCATGCTACAGGCTGATCTATTTGATGTTGATCTTCTGCTCACCTAATACCTGGATTGCGTGGCCCTCCCTAGCATGGAGTTTTGCTGTGATGCCATCCTATAGTTGATACAATGTGTCGCATGGAAGGGAAGCCCAATTAAGTCGAATTCCCTTGATCTTGCTTACTGCAGCTCTGCCATCCTTGTTCTCCACTGTTAGTGCTCCTTCTGGTAGCACTATGGTGTTGGCCATCTTTGCACGTAGTAGCTACCCTGTTGCTGATGTACTTGTGGTACCGCAGGCGGCTACTGTCCCTTCCTATGGGGGCCACACCTAAAGTTCATGCAGTTGTTGCCTTATTTCCCCCAACACAATATATGTTGCTTTGACATGGCTTCTTGGAGCACTTCCGTGGTGACCTCGCAAAGCATGGTGCCGATGTTGTAGAGGTCACCTTCTGTTAGTATAATTGGTTCGATGTCCAATTTGGATGCCTTTACCTTTTTTCATGGACTCGATCTCTTCGTGACGTGTGATCATTTCAGTTGGGTGGATGTTGTGCTCGGGTGCGTGCCTCCTACTATGTCCTCTGCTCCTTGTCCTATAGACAAGTTCTGACCCTCTTCCTCCTATGTCGTGGTGGCCCTTGTTGCTTGTGTTGCTATTGCTTTTTTGACAACCTTTGCTTGCTCTACGACTACCTTCGCTGCCTCGCAGGAAACCCTTACCTCTGCGGCCAACTGTTCATTGCACCTTTGCAAGGCCAACTGTTTGATATGCAACTTAGTTGCATCCTTCTGCATTTGTGATGTTGTTCTATCCATCTCTGTCAGATCCGTGGCGTGCCACTCGGGAGGCCATGATTCTAGCACTCACAAGATTGCATCATCAATGGTGATGAAGGGGAGTTTGGTCCAGTTCTGTGCTGGATCCTTACATGCCTTGATATACACATTATGCATGTTTTCCTTGAAGTCTTCAAAGCTCTGCAAATTGTCATACACTATGGGGGATAGGTGCGGCCTCTTGTTGATCAACATCTAGATGTTCGCCTCCATGAACACCCAGAAGTTATTTGTTTCGCAGATCAACGTGGCATCCTTAGTAGCCCAGAGCGATGTGTACTTTGTGGCCTCCGGTAAGTCCTATTCAATATTAGGGAACTAAGTGTCCTCAGGTAGTTCCACCATTACCTGTAAAATAGACAAGAGCAGCCACGTGTAGTGGAAGGTCTTGCCCTGCTCCTAGGCTTCCTTGTAGTTAGTTAAGAACTCCTTGTTATAGACATATTTGGGAACTGCAACCCCAATCTTATATGTCCATAAAACAAGGGCTTCTAAGTCCCTAAAACTGTTGTTTCATACCCTAAAGGAATAATGTCAGCTGATTACATCATCTCCCAGAAGTTCTCCATGAAAACCTGGTCAGAACTTGTCAAACCTAGACCATATCACCTGCTCCACGGTCAAAGTGTGATGCATCCCACCTAATGCACATGGGGGGTATGATGTATACTGAAAATCCCTTCTATGGGGTGCGATGGGCAAGAGTAGACAAATGGCAGAGACAGTTTGCAAGGTGGATGATCATGGAATCTTCCAGAAACTTCTCCTGTGAAGCTGACTCACCCACCTACAAACATCTATATATGGATCCCTCATCCTAGAGATCCAAAGGCTGGAATTTTTCATCTTGTAAGGAACTACTATTAGTTTCTTTGTTGAACTTCATAGTGTTGGGTGATCTAGCTTTTCATGAGGTGAAGAAGGGCTTTCATGCTAGGAGGATGGTGCTGGGTTAGATCAATGGGTTGTAATCCTCTCTTCTACTACTTCTATCAATAAAGCTATTTGAGTTTTCCTCCATATTCTTATATGTCTTTGAATATTGAATTGATATATGCATTTGTATGGTCAATATATATATGATCCTATATTGTTTATGATTGTAGATCTCTATTCTTTGATGGTATTATGCTGCTTTGACTTTACAAATGTTCTTTGAAGCGGGACAAGCGAGGAAGGAGCGACAAAGATCTATGAAAGGTGAGAGCAAACAAGCAAGGAGCCAAGCGAAAGACTGAGGTTGGTACTCTCTGCTTCTCTCTCATCTACTTCTCATAAAGGAAAACACAAGTGACTTTAGTTTGTTTGTTTCTAAGATAGCTACCTATCTTAGTGGGACTAGCAGCTCTGAATGGACACTAGTTTTCCCAATAACAAAATGGAGACTCCACTACAAAATGGTGACTCCACTAGGGAACAAATAGCTTGTTTTCTTGTTTCTAGTTTGTTTACTTTATAAGCTACAGACGGAGCCTGAAGTTAAGCCAGCTCACCTTCGAATTTCTTTTGTTATGCAAATGAAAAGTAGATAAATGCCGCTTCAGTCAATCTTTGGATTAGTTTATGAATTAAACATCTTACTTTCAAACATCCTAAGTTCCCTGGTGGTGGCTCAAGTAACCTCATTAGATCAGCCCCTATGTTTTGTATTTACTGACTATCATTATCTCAACCTAAATCCCTAAACTAAGCTACAAACTGTGACCAGAAACCAAGCCGAGTTTAATCCTTGGACCATCACACTATCTCCTCTTGACAGTCTGGATGCATCGCACCTCCCATGTGTTGTAAGTGAGATGCATCCCTATTTCCTTGTGTTAGAGGTGCGATGATCAGATAAGACTGTTTCTGCGTCTAGATTTTGGTTTTTCTTCATTCTCTTCAACTTTATTCAGGATTTTTGTTGTCTGTGATTAGTATACCACTGTTGAAACTCCCTTCCTTTGCATTATTCAGCCTCCATTGTACAAATAATTGTGAATGTTTTTATTTATTTTTCGCCATTTACAATTCTCCTTTACAAACAATAGCTTAATCGAACTGTCGTCTTTTGATTTGGAAATGTTGCAAGTGTCATTTTCAGTTAAAGAAAAGAATCCTCCTCTTTTTTATAGTCGATTACACTATTACTCTTGTATTTTATTTGAATTAATAGTATTTCAAGTGTCGAAAGCAGTTTTCAATTCAAAATTGTAAAGTATCGTCCTTGTCTTCCTTTCATCTTTTGAAAAGAAAATTGTTAGTACTTTCGCTTTGAAAAGATAATTCAGATTTGTACTTAGCATTATTTTTTTCATTCACACATTAAGAAAGCAGAAAACAAATACATGCATGTGCATTTGCATTTAGACTACTTGTGGAGATTGATATAGGACAGTGCATTTTAGTGTGTGTTCTCTGCTCTATGTTGAAAGAATTTTGCTTCTCTTTCCTTAGTAGCTAGGATTTTCATTGCAAAAAGAAGAGTAAATGATTTTTTATCATCTTAGATTACATATTTAGGAGTTGTATATCTACATCATGTGGTGAACCTTAAAGGCAAACCTCTTAAGAAAGATCAACTGTAAAATAAATTTCAATGAACATAAAAATTCTTTAGAACCTAATGCACAATAATTAGAAGTCTAGGCTAGAGACATATTCCAGTGTCATAAAGCCTGGTAACTATCGCTTTCATCATAGGTTGGGTGATTCCTCCTCTTTGAGACAACAAGTACTAGTACGGAGTTTTGCTCCCACCTACCATCGAGTATATATTGGGAGACCACAATAGGCTATATCCTTTATCCTTAGAAAGCTGTGTCTACCACTCCATCGATCGCAATGCACTGAACACAACATTCGGGAAGATTGACTGTTGTACCGTAAAAAGTATTCTATATTTTTGTGATTGGTTTGGTAATCTATCTGTCTAGATTTCCATAGTAGTCACTTTCATTCCTTTTCAGACTCCTTAAAAGAAAAGGTCCATTTGAGCACTTGTCACTTCAGGCTCATTAAAATTCGAAGGTGACTAGAGTCATCTTTAGCTTTTTCTCAACTCTTAAGAATTGAAAAAAGCAAGTTGTTTCAAAGCGTCATAAAATTCATTTAATTCAAAATAAAATTTTCCCCTTTTTATTTTGAGTTGATCAAGTAATCCGAAATCGTGCAAGAAAGTCAATCAAAACCCCATCGTTCACGGAGACTAACAAGTCAACCATCTTTGACTCCAGAAACAAAACCATTCCAGGCCCAGCAAACTCATTTAACTGGGTCAAAGTCTCTTGGTTTGTTTGAAACTTGTGTTTCAACATCCTCAAAGACTCCAGTTACTCCAACTATCTCTGGTGTCCCTGCTTCTACAAAAGAAGTTCCGCAGTTACAAGAGGACATTAGAACTGATCCTAGTGTAACAGTGAACACTTCTATTCCTGAACCCACTCCATCTAGAGCTTATTCAAAAGGTGTCACCCGTCCAACATCTATCATTGCAGAGTCTACACCTTCTTTGGCACCAGAAATATTTTACAGACTTGACGGTCTACCTCTTCCACCTAGACTGATTGCCATAGAATATATTACGGAGGATCTTCCATCTAGTACTCCATTGCACTTTGGAACTAGGATCCACCTATATCCTTCTCCTTCGGAAGTTAGTTTCCTTTCATCGCAAGTTCTTGTAGAATTGCTAGGAAGTCTTTTGGATAGACTTGATATGTCTAAACAACCATCGACATCTAGGACTGTGTCATCTGAAACAACAGCAGCAGAACCTATTGCTACCACTCCAACAATGTTCACTGGTATACCATCTATCCCAACTGGCTCTCAACCGTTAGATCATGTCCACCAAGTGACTGTTTCGACAATATGGTTTGTTCCCATTTGTTTGTCTAGAATAATGTCTAGAATTTCTTATGTTGAGTCTCAACACATTGATCCTTTGCAACAGTATCAATTTGGGTAGTCCAGTCTCCAGAGGCCAATCTTTCCTTTGAACACTGGATTTCCACCATATGGGGGGCAGTATGCCCTTTCATTGTTCCCTCTGGGAGAACAACCATATGAGAGTTCACAATAGAATTCGGGTCAAGATGGAATCACATCTAGTGGTTGGGTGCTAATATTGCCTCAACAATGAAGAGTTGTATATTCAATGCAACCAAGTCTACCTGTTCCGAATATCCCCACTACAACGGCTATTGTGATGGTGTCGCAAGTACAAGTGTTTCCTGTTCTATGTGAACCTCAAGTTTCTTAGGTCGTAATACAAGAGCCTCTTGTCTCCATGACACAATCATAATCACCAATTAGTGGCTCCTTAACTCGAGTGACTCAAGCTCAAATAGATACTATTACCCCTTATCTTGGGCAGACAACTAGTATTGGACAACAACAAATGGTTTCACAACCATGGCTAGTACAATATCAACAACTGCAATTCAACAAGTTTACTGAGTTCCCCAGCAACAAATATTTACGGGTAATGGGTAGCTGTATATTCAAAACGGTCACCATCAATCATATCATAATGGTTATTCCCATCAACCTTATCAAAGTTATCAACATCAAATACATTATGCTGGTATGCAAAGACGCACTTCTCAGGCGATCCCATCTTATCCTGGGTATGCTTCGCCAAACCTGAATTAACAATTGCGCTTCGTAGCAAGTTTAGAATTACTAGATCAGAATCAGATAACAAATGATCCAATTGTTTATGCCCCTTTGTGGCCGGTGATTCCTCATAAAGTTCCGTCAGATATTCCTAAATTCAATGGAAATCCAGTTGAAGATCCATCGAATCATGTGATGACCTTTCATCTGTGGTGTTCATCCAACAATCTCAATGATGATTCAATTAGGCTTCGCCTTTGTCAGTGAAAATTAACTGTTCTGGCAGCAAAATGGTACATCGAATTGCTTAGAGCTTCTTTTGATAACTTCATCACCCTTGCCACCACCTTTTTAACCCATTTTCAGTTACCGATAAGGTATGAAATAGGAATAGAGCTTCTTACCAATTTTAAGTAGACGACAGCCACTCACATATATGATCATATTCATGAGTGCCGGTGTCATCGTCGAATGGTGAAAACATATGTTCCTGATTAGCTGCTAGCTGAATGGTTTATTAAGTCATTATTACCTTCTATTACAAAATATGTGGCTAAAGGGGAGGTTGTCACTGAAGAGTAAGTCATCACTCATGCACAATATCTAGACTTGACCTATACTCAGTCTGGAACGCTCTATGAAAAAATCCCTGATGCTCCTAGACCAGAGCTTTTCGTTCCTCCTCCTCCTAAATCAAACAAATATTCTCATGCCGACAATAGTGTGATAGGTACAAAAAGCACGAAAACCATAAAGGCTACATCTAAGAAAGCCTACACAGTTTCTAGTCAAAATGAAAATGAAGAACTTCTTGCCTCAGAGGTTAATGCTGTGATGACTGACAAAGGCAAAGAAATGAAGCAACCAGGGGGCAAGAATAAAGGGAAAAGCAAAAATAAGAAACAGGATGATTCGTCTCCTAAAAAAACTTCTGCAAACCCTTATGGGTAAAAGAAACCTCCTTGGCCATGTCTCATATGCGATGAAGACCATTGGATGAGAGAATGTCAGCATAAAGTTGAGATTAAGAAATTATTTAAGAGTTCAAAAACCTCAACAGTATTGACAGACCTGTTTCCAAACCTAGAAACCAATCTGGTTGCTAGTGATAATGCTTCCCTATCCCAAGCTCTTATGTTGTCCATTTCGAAACACCAAAGTGATGCTTTGATATCAACAAGGAATAAATATTACGGGAATCCATAGATGTCGAACAACAAGGCTACTGATCAACCTAGTAGTTTGACAAAAACTTTGACTGAAGTTGTGCCACGCATCATTCCTGAGCTAATGATAAGGCTGCTAAAGGGAGTAGTTAACAAATCGATATTTGATCCTTGTGCCAGAGTAGCACTGAATTATAATATAGTAGAGGACCTGGCCCAATCGCCATCCGCTATGTTGACACTTGAAGTACTACAAAATTGCCCCTCCCAAAATTAGGCTCTATTATCAACAATAGGTGGGATTGACCCAGAAGATTCCAATCTTGTGGCCTTTAATCATAAAGGATATGAACCATAGTTACCAACTCAACTTGCTTTCTTCATTCAAGTGAAAGCCCTCAAAAAACTGTTCATCGAACAATTATTGATGAGGGGGCATCTACATGTATTATGTTAATGAGTTGCTAGAAAAAGTTAGGCTCACCACCCTTGTCACGATCGTGAACGATGTTAAAATCTTTATATGGACGGACATACACCCCATACGGGATTTTAAGTAACTTGCAAATTGAACTGGGGGGAAAAATAATAGAAATTGATGTTGAGGTTATCGATGGAAACCTCAATCACAACATCCTACTGGGAAGGCCCTGGATTTATGCTATGGCTGTTGTTATGTCGTCATAATTTAAAAAGATTGCATTTCCTTTTCAAGGAGGAATTACAATCGCCGACCAACAAACATTTCTACCCAATAGTTCACAAGTTACGGGAAGCATTCTGATGATCCATGGAAGCTCTCAATCGCTTCAAAACATTGGAGTAGGTTTGCTAAAAGACCCTACATTGATGGGTACTTTTGCCCTACCGCCCCCAAACAATTTGGTGGAAGTGGCCACGGTGGGAACCTGCAATATGGTATCTTATATTCAAAGGATTTCCGAACATGATGTTAGCATGGATCATCACCAGGTATTGCCTACAAGCCCCATAGAAATATTGTAGCAATCAATGTTCTCAGCTTGGGTGGCAAACCTAAAGCAACGCTCATCGAGCGTTTGGGTAGATAGGTCTAAGGAATATGGTACCTCTTCAGATCCTTGGTTGCATGTACATTCTACAGACGATGGAATTATTCAATCAATGATGATAGGAGAGGAACCATGGGAAGATTTCCACCATTGTTCCCATATTTCAGATTACAACAAAGATTCTCCCAACGACCATAATCATCCTTCAGTTTTTGATTTCCTATCAAATACTGTAAAGACGGTGGATTCCGAGCGAAAGCTATCCAATATTGAAGAAACTATTGCCATAAATATCTCGACCAAACCAGATGTTGTAGAGAATATTCATGTCGACAAATCTTGTTCTTCATCAGAATTGGAAGTATATTATGCCCTCTTTCGTGAGTTCAGAGATGTCTTTGCATGGTCATATGAAGAAATTCCAGGCATTGACTCAAGCATAGTTGAACACGAAATTAAGATTTATCCAGATGTCAAACCGGTATGACAACAGCCTTGACAATTGCACCCAAAGAAAGTTGCTGCCATTAAGGCAGAAGTTGAGAAAATTTTACATGTTGGTTTCATTTACCTAGTTCCTCTAACTGATTAGGTATCGAATATTGTTCCTGTGACAAAAAATCAAGGAATAATTAGAGTGTGCATCGATTATAGGGATGTAAATCAAGCTTGTCCAAAGGAGAACTACCCTACACCCTTCATCGACCAGATAATTGATGAATGCACCAGATGTGAAATCTTTTCATTTATGGATGGATGTTCCAGGTATAATCAAATAAATATGCACCCACAGGACCAGTTGAAGACTACATTTATTTGTCCATGGGGCACATTCACGTACCATAAGCTACCTTTCAGTTTAAAGGACACAGGAGCAACTTTTTAGAGGGAAATGAATTATGCCTTCCATGACATCAAGAAAATCGTTCAACCATATCTCCACGATCTTCCAGCTCATTCTCGAAAGTGGACTGATCATCCGTAGCATTTGAGAGTGATATTTCTACATTGCCGACACTACAAGATACGACTCAATCTACACAAGTGTGTGTTTTGTTTTTGTTTTGGTTGTTTACTTGGCTTTGTAGTTTCAAAGGACGGGATTCATCTCGACCCATGTAAGGTTCAGGAAATCATCGATCTGCCTCCACCTTCAAATTTTCTTCATATTTAGAAACTCCAAGGGAAAACAAACTTCCTAACGAGGTTCATTCCAAATTACATCGAACTTGCTAAAGGTTGTAAGTGTCTTTTGAAGAAAGAAGTGCCCTTCAACTAGTATTTGGTGGCACAAGCTTCCTTTGATGCTCTAAAGGAATCCCTAATAAAAGCATCATTAATGTATGCTCTTGACTATCAAAAAGAATTTAGCTTGTACCTGGCTGCAGCAGACACAACCATCGCGATGGTTTTAGTTCAAAAAGAGAACAAAATCAAACATCTTGTCTATTATTTAGGTCAAAACTTAAATGATACAGAAAGCAAGTAATCCTATGTTGAAAAGTTGGCTCTCTCAGTTGTTCAAGCAATACAGAGATTTCGACACTATATCCTCTTTTGCAAAACTACCATTTTGTCAGATTGCAACCCTATGACTTACATGTTATCGCGATAGTTGCTTGGGGGCAAATATTCAAAATGGATAGCTATTTTGCAAGAGTTTGATCTGGATTTCGTAAAATCCAAATCAAAGAAATCTCTGGTTTTCACTGAGTTACTATGTGACTTCCCATTGTCGTCCAACGATTCAAAATCCAAAGCAAAAATCGTGAATGAATATTTGTTTCTAATACCGTCGAGCGATCCTTGGTATGGAGATATAATCATCTATCTCCAAACCCAACAATATAGGTCTAATACCTCTCACTTAGAACAACAATGTACTCGATACCAAGCAAAAGACTACATTATCGTCAGTGATACATTTTACTGTTGTGGTATTGATATAGTTCTGCGAAGGTGCCTCACCCATGAGGAGGCCGAAAATGTCCTAAATGATTGTCATTCAGGTGTGTGTGGGGGGCATCAATCTAGTTACGCTACGGCACAAAATATTTTACAAGTAGGTTACTTCTAGACAAAAATGTTCAAATATTGCATAATAGTAGTCAAAAATTGCCATGCTTGTCAAATCTTCAACCGCAAAACCAGAATACCACCCGCACCTCTGCATCCAGTAGTTGTTGTTGGGCCATTTGCCAAATGGGGCATAGATTTCATGACATGTAACCCCACCTCGATTGGGGGGCATGGGTATATCATAGTCGCAGTTGACTATTTTATGAAATGGGCCGAGGCAATGCCTACATTAAACAACAGTGGTGAAACAACTGATCTTTTCTTTTTCAATCATGTAGTCTCCAAATTCAGTGTTCCACAAGCTATAGTCACAGATCATGGATCTCATTTCCGCAATCACATGATGGCTGAACTGGCTGCCAAATTAGGACTATCCCACGACAACTCTACTATGTATTATCTGCAAGCTAACAGGCAAGTTGAGGTGATCAACAAAGTTGTGAAGCACATGATGCAAAGGATGATTGGAGTCCACAAACGGAGCTGGCACCTAATCCTGTACTTGGCCTTGTGGGCATACTGGACATCGATGAGAAATACGATGAGATTTACACCCTTTCAGCTGGTGTATAGCTTGGAAGCAATCTTACTAGTTTAGTGTGAAATTTCATCTGTTAAGCTCGCAATCGACCTTCTCCCTAGAACTTTGAAGGAAGAGGCTCGTTTCTTGGAATTAATCCAACTGGATGAAACTCATCCTCATGCCACCTTAGCTAATGAAGCACATAAGAAATGAGTCAAGGCACAATTTGACAAGAATGTCAAACCCCGTGTCTTCTCAGAAGGTGACCTGGTCTTACTTTACGATCAAGAATATGATAAATTCAGAGCAGGTAAGTTCCAGTCCCTGTGGATGGGCCCCTATATTGTTAAGCATGTATTAGCAAAAGGATCCTATGAGCTAGTATATTACGATGGGATTCCACTGTCGCAACCCTGAAATGGGTTGTACCTTAAGCGTTACTATTCTTGACTAAGCATAGTAATCTCTTCATATGCTTTTACTACATTTTTGTTTTCATTAAGAGTGATTGTTTTGGTTAGCTAATCCACTTTTACATTTGTTTCATATGTCAAACCTATTGGAATCATTTGTTGGATACGCCGATGGAGTGAGTCATAGTACGTAGAAACTATCTTATGTGGCCTAGGTGATCTTTGATCCAAGCGGCGAGTTAGTGAGTTTCAGAGGGGTATGTATTGGTCGGTCAATGAACAACATCACTGAATATAGTGCATTGATAGAGCTCCTCTCTGATGCCATCGCACATGGCATACATCGACTTGTCATCAGACTAGACTCACAACTTGTCATTCTACAGCTTACTGGCATCTATTCTATTCGGAATCCAGCTATCTATTGCATGTTCCTAAAGGTCAATATTTTGGAAAGGCAGTTTGATTCTATTCAATATCAGCACATTTCCAGAAACTTGAACACATTAACCGACTCATTAGAAAATTATGTGTTAGATAGACATTTGCAACATTTATAAAAGAAAAGCATTTCATCAACATTTGCATCAAAATCATATAAATTAACCAAAATAAAGCTCCGAAAATTAAAAATATATATAAATGTTTATAGTTTTTCACATAATGTTCGGTGTCTAGGAAAACATCATTTATATGACCCAAAAACTCAAAAATGCAAGGAAGCACCCTAGACTAATGGTGCTAGTGATAACAAGTCATCGCCTGTGCAATCATGAGTAAGAGCCTAGTCCATCGGCTCAACACACCAATGGTATGGCACTGTAATATCAGAGGTAACTCATCAGTCCTCACATCCTAGATACCAAGGGTGAGGCTCTCGATCTGATCCTACAATACTACAAGGGTCTTAGCTATGTTCAGATTGCGAAGGACAACCCTCCCTATAGTCTCTCCTGCTGGAATAGCAGCTACTACTCTCGGGTGCATTGTTGGTCACACTGGTCTGATATCTGCACAAACACATGAGTTTTTATTAGTCTTGATAATATTTAAAAAGCATAAGAACATTATAAAAGCAATCAACAGAGATATGGTTAGAGATTTTTGCCTATGACACCCCACTGCTCGCTAGCCGGTAGCACCATACTTGGGTCACCCCGGAAATCCATCCCGACATATGGATACTCGGCATAAACCATCTGCTGACAGTTGAACCACTTGAAGAAGGCATCAAAGAATGAAATCTGCGATTGACCAGCATGTCTGGCCATAAGGTCAACCCATCTCTACATCCGTGGCTTAGTCGGTGGTGGCAGACCGAGTGAAATGTACTGTGGCTGCATCAGTGGGATCTTCTCCAAGGTGAAAGTGGTTAGAATAGAACCATAACCAAATTTCTTAGATCTTCCATTTTTTTACCTTGGTAAACTATTCTTTTATCACTAGAAGTACTGCATCACACCAGTTGAATACCTTTCGTTCAAGGCATTCCAAGGCATACTGCATATAGGACCTGTTGGCCAAGTGAAGAGCCACGCTGCTAGCCAATCTAGCAAAGGTGAATAAGATAGTCCTTAAGGACCGGTCAGCAACATCTCTAATATTGATCTTTCCATCCTTGTTCGACTGAGATCCATCTCTACAGTATCGGAGAATATAATCCCTCACGGATTTTCCCCCATGGGCAGAACCTGATAGTGAGAGAGGGGCACCACGCCTTGATAAACTGGTCAAAAAGTAGATGTCCTCAACAACAGTCAAAGGGATGGATTTGCCTCTAATCTAGAACACTTGGTTGGTAGGATCCCATGCATCGAGAAAATATTGCAACAAGTTAATTTGTTGCCTCATGCTAGATATCCAGAAAAACTTGAGCAAGCCACAGTTCCACAATGCAATTACAATACCCGAATCATGTAAGGCAACCATGTCCTCTTCTTCATGCTCGTATTCATGCCATGTAATGACCAGCTTGCTGATGAGCCCCAAAAATCGATAATTATATGTGCTCATTCAACCTCCTAATTCAACTTAATCCACCATTCTCATTAGTTTATTGCATGTTTTTTATTATATTTATGCTAATTGAATGAATTGGGTTAGTCATTATGCCAACAAGTCTAATGTGTGCTTTGTGTAGTCTTTTTGGTGAATTTGGAGACAAAATCAAAGGTTTAAATGAGCACTTGAAAGACAAATTCATGGAGAGGATACATAGGAAGGTGTCCCCTTCATTTATGGGCCCTTACCTCGAATTCTCCACCATCAGCTCGGAGTTCAAGGGCCACCAAATTGATTATCACAAGGGCAGCAGAGCAAGTCAAGTAGGACTGTTGTTAACTGCAAGTTTTGGGCAGCCGAGTCCCTAAAGTTTAGGAGGACTGTTGGGGTCCTCAATTTGTATAAATAAGAGGGCTTAGGGCCTCATTTTGGTTAGCCAGTAGTTAGTCACTTTGTAGGCAGAATTTAGCTAGTTTGTAGTTCGATTTTAGTCAGTAGATTAGCTTTGCATTTCAGCACATTTTCAAGCTTTCCCTTGTGGACAGTTTTTGATGTAATTCTTCTTTTCTTTCTCAGTAAAGATGAATCCAACTTTGCACCAGCTCTAAATCTGTCTTAGGAGGTTGTATCTCTTGGGGTTGGGCCCATCTCAACTACCCAGTACCTCCTTTGTTTATCTTTATGTGTTTTTGTTGCATTCTTAGAATAAAATCTGCTATTTAGATTTAAATCTTGCTTTGTTATTTTGATTTATTTTGACGATTAAAAATTATTTTTATGTTTATATTGAGTTTATAGGTTATTAAAAGGGAAGAGCTTCAGAAAAAGGCCATCAAGCACCTCTGATTTCACCTCCCCCTTAGTGGGATCAGGAGCTAGGATCAAGGTGACCTTGTTGCCAACAAAAACACAGTTTTTGCTTTGCCATGCAATCATTAGTGTTCGATTTTTATTTGCAGAAGTTGGTTACATGTTTAGAGTCTTGATTGCTTAGTTTGGATAGCATTTCACATTATTTCGTTGAAAATAAACTGTTGTTCGTTTTCCTTGCTATTATTTTAGGTCAAAATTAGGTCAAGATAGCTAGATCTTGGGTTTGCATAGTCTTTGTTTGGTCAGTTTTAGAAAATTGTGTGCAGCTCACCTGTATTACATCTCTATCTACATTTCCTCCATCAGATAATCTTTTCTAACCCTTAATCCATGATTCCTACCCTTCATTTGCCATACTTTTCCCACCTTGCCCTAATTTCTACATCCTTGTGCATCATCGCTTCCTCCATCCTTGAACCAAATCCAATCGCTCCTTAGCCTCATGCGCCAGGTCCTGAACCCATTAACATCATTATCCAACCTCCATTTCCGCTTTTCCACCATTTTTCCTCCATCAACACTCCAAAATCCATTTCTCGGAACATCCTGTAGATAATTACAGAACATCCTGTAGAAATTCCAGAACATCCTATAGAACCCCTGCAGACTTCTTATAGAAGCTCACGAAAGAAGTTTCTTGACATCCAAACACTGTGAAACTCTCAGGAAGGGTGCTAGGGACCCCTTATTCCCTCTTCTAACCTTCCCAACCTCCTGCAAGCATTTTCTCTCACTGATCCACCTCTCCACAGTAAAAAACATTGAAAGCACATGCATGATAATTCTAACAACTTATTCAAAAATACAAAAAGATGGTTCTTTCAGATTCTGTTGTAGACATAACTTAGATACATGCATTTCATCTTCTTATAAGTCAATGGCATCTCATTCAGTCGCTTTCATCTTCCTTCTTGCATCAGTAGGACTAGTTGGTAGAATTAGGGTTTGCTAGGGTTTGCGTTTCTTTTTGGCTTTCAGTTTCTTTCCGCAAGTAGATTAGATTCCTTTGAGTTAGATTTCATCCATCAGTTAAAAACCTTCTTCTAAGAGCTCATATAAGTTGGCTTAAGCTCCTAGCGGACTTGTGCCTACTAACCAAGTGACAACTGCGGCAAGAGCTAGTACTTGTGCATACAGCACCGTCGCTTCCAAGTTTTTTACGAACAACCGGGTTGATAAAATTAAAGAAGGGAGTCCCAAGAGTTGCAGCATTATTGCTGCAATACTGGGGCCCACCACCTTTTTGGCGCTGTTGCCGGGGAAGCATCAGAGTATTGGTGATTGCTGTTATTCTTCTATTTTCTACTACAACTTTCTACGAATTAGTTCATTTCATTTCCATTCTTCAATTTCATTTATGCAAAAGTAGATCAAACATTTCTTGCTTTCATAGATTAGAATTTCAATTCCGCAATTTCAATTCTGAAAGCGTAGCCTAGCATTTCATTCCTACAATTTCATTTCAGCAAAATAGATTAGTCATTTCCTGCTTTCATTTCAATTCCGCATTTTCATTTCAGCAAGATAGTTAGTTGGAGTTAAATATATTTTAGTTTTGTAGGTACAAGCTGAAAAAAGAAGAAAAAATCAACCAAAAAAGATTTCCTTTCCTGCCTTGTAGGAGTAGAGATAAGTTAGAAAAAAGATTGCACAACACCCCCACTCTTTCACACAACCACCCTTCTCTCTTCTTCGATGATGTGATTAAAGAACCCTTAGGTGGACAACAAGACATATTTGAAGAACCTCTAGGGGAGAAGAAGAAGGAAACATTCCTCTGGAGCAAATGGCTACAAGAAGAAATGTTTGGAGCAATACCTTATCCAAAAATGAATTTTCAAATTAGATGGAAGATTTCAAGAGCAATATGAGGCAATTTCTTGCCATGCAACTGGATACCGTACAGATCCAAAAGAAGCAAGAGGAAGCCAAGAGGGCTTTGGTCATCTTTTGTCCCAAGTGAAATAGAAAGTATCCTAGGAATGAATGTCCATTGTACTCCATAGAAGTGTGTTTTGTCTGTGAAGAATACCATCCTACAAATCAGTGTCCTTCCTTGCCTGGAATCAAAGTTGCATATCGAAGAGCCAAAGAAGCCACTGAATCACTCTATTATATGAACCAAAGGAGGCCACAGGCCTTACCAGCGGAAACTGCAAGGGACATCCGAGACCTATTACAACCCCTATCAAGGCACTTTCATGCCTTCTTGGGGTCCCTCTGCTCATCCTTCCTAGGTCACACCTTCTCCTTGTTCCTTCACAGGTCCATATTATGCCCAACCAGTTGCTCATTCGTTTCACTCTTATGCTCAGCCACAACCTCAGTGGAATGCACCTCATAAGTGGTGGAGGCCCTAGTACAACTCTCCTCCCGCTCATTCTCCTCCACCACCCGCCCAACCATAACCCCATACACATCCATCTCAAATATAAACCCCCACTCAACTATCCATACCACTATTTCCAAACCCACACATTGGAATAGCTCAACCCAATTGCAAAGCTGAGGCACAACATGTCCAAATGACTCCTCTTGAGCTCAATGATCTTCACCAAAGCTTAGGAAGAGTGTTGCAAAACAGAGATTATATTGACAACATTGAAGGACCAAAGGCAAAATAAGATTCAAAAGAAAAGATCAAAGAACCATGGGCTACACTTGATGAAGAGAAGAGATCAGAATCGGAGATCGAGAAAGCTCCCTCATGGTTACCATCAAATCCTCCATGTATTCAAGAGAAAGATCAGCAAAAAGAGGAAGATGAGAAAGTCATGGTAGAAGGTGACATGGAACATGATCCAGATCAGCAAAAGGACCAAGGATATCACCGCTACATTGAGATATGGTTTCAGACGGTCACTAAGTTGCAGCGGTACTCTCTTCCTCAGCTATATTTGATCCCTTCAAAGTCAAATCATTTGGTCTCTGAAATCCAGAAAGATGTTAAAGCATGCATTTCGAGCCTCCAGATCATTTTGTCTCTAATCTCGATGTGCACATGGCTCCATTGGAAGTATTATTATACTTGAGAACAATTTTGTTTTTCAAGTAGGGTAGGGTAGAAAAAAAAGAAAAAAAAAAGAAAAAAAATGAAAAAATGGAAATAAGAGGAAAAATCTAAGGTGAAAACCTCCTCAGAGGAACCTTAGATTCGCTCATTGATTGAAAACCTCCATGAGGCGGTCAATGGGTTGGAAAAAAAGAAAAAAAAAAGAGAAAAAGGAGAAAAAGAAAAAGAGAATAAGATCCCTGGGTGAAAACCTTCCTTGGAGGCACCCAGGGTAGGAAATTAGGGTGAAAACCTCTATGAGGCGCCGTAGTTGTTTTCAAAAAACAAAAAAACAAAAAAATAAAAGAAAAAGAAAACAGGCCTAATCTTTATGAAAAATTGAAAGGTTGTAGTGAATACTTTGCAGGAAAAGAGGGGCATGCAAAACGAGGACAAGAGTCCATACTAGGCTCTGGGACATCCCTTCAGACACTCCCTCCATGGCCACTCACCTCTCCTAGGATTTGGTCACATTTGGGTTGAGATTGGGCCTTCTACAGGAAGTTATGGGCCTTCTACAGGAAGCTACAAGCGTTTCTACAGGAAGTTCTATATTTCTACAGGAAACATCCTGTAGAACCTACAGGCGAGCTAGATTCGATTTTAGAAGGGAATATAAAGCTTGGAATCTACTGGTTAGGCCCGCAAGCATCCATGTTTCCATTCCTCACCATTTTCCATCATTTTTTCCACCTCATTGTGCTTCTTTTATGAAAACTGTGTTTTCTACAAGAAGTTTTGTGTCTTCTACAGGAAGCTTACAAAAAAGCCAAATTGATCTCCGAAGAGGACACAAAGGCTGGGAATATGTCCATGAGGCCTGCACACATCTATGTTTCCATCCCTCACTTTTCTCCAGCATTTTTTCCACCTCATTGTGGTTATTTTATGAAAACTGTGTTTTCTACATGAAGTTCCTGTGGAAATTACAAGAAGCTAAAAATGGATTGCAAAAAGGTAGTTTGGCGAACATGATAGCTTCCTCAAGGGTTCAGAAATCCTCCTGCAATCTTCAAACTCCTCCTCCATCATCTCCATGCCTGCATCACAGCCCAAGCTCAGTTTTTCTTTCCTTGCAAAAACTTGTAGAATGCTTTGAAGAAAAAATACATAGAACAGAATTTGTTTTTTCCCTAGCTTGAAAACCCTGCATCCATTTGCAAAACTATTACAGGGGGAGTTGTATAGGGATGATGGCAACATGCCCGAGCAATTTCATCAAATTTCGGTGCATGATTTCCAAGAAATATGCCTTCATAACTGTCAGCCATTTTTGCGTTTTCTCCATATCCGTGCACCCATTTCAAAACCTGTTTCATGGGGACATGCATATGGGTGATAGTAACCTACCCAAGTAGTTTCAGCTAATTTCGATGCACAGTTTCTAAGAAATTGATCTCTGTAATATGCAGCCATTTTCCATTTTTCTCGAAATATGTGCTTCCATTGATCACAATCTTGCTATGGGAGGTGCATAATGGTGATAGGAACATGCTCAACAAGTTTTAGATCGATCCGTTCTATCGTTCGGGAGCAATGGGGAAAACAAGTTTTGGTCCTGTGACAATTCAGCAGCAGCAGCTTGAGGGTGTAGATCTGAACGTGAAGCCAGCTCCTACAACATGGATCCGGTCAGACGATACTTGCACAAGACAAAATAGCCATGAATCATCCACCAAGCCATCATGCAGCCATAGAAACCAGTGCATGCAGCAAATGAAAGGCCACAGCACTTCACAACAACCATTCGACTTGTAGGTATGTGTCTAAACCAGCTCCTCTATTTGCATCAATATGATTCGAAAGTGCATAACGAATGAAGTGGTGGGATTAAGCCGATAGTTCCTTGTGTAATTCTCTAGAAATCAGCCAGGGATCATGCAGTGTACGTGTTAGATAACTCACGTGAAATTAAAAAAGAAAAAGAAAAAAAACAACAGGTAGTGTTGGTCGTTTGAACTCCAGTGCAACTGATTAACAAGAACAGAACATATAGTTCATCATAACACTACCGTCTGGATGGGCCATTGCACATTTTTTCCACCTCACCACAAGTCACACAACAATTAAAGAACGCTCAGCTAAAACTCACAAACTGCTGTTCATTTGCACTTGCCACATCCTCAACTGAAGTTTGCACAAAATGATTAACTAGTCATCCTCCACCATTTTTTTTACCTGTCTTCGAGATTCCACTGTGTATTACGCTCGCTCAGAGGCCCAGGGGCACTCTATAGGAGTTTCTATAGGAAGTCTTCTACAGGAAACGTATAAAACAACCATGTAGAAAGAAAACCTGTGATTTTTGGAAAATTTCAAGCTTCAAATGAGGTAGGATTAGGGAAACTTCATTGTGCATGATTTTTTGGTGCAAAATGGTGAATTGAAAACGACATTAAATTGAAAAATGAGAGTAAGAAGTCTGCCTGTGCATTGAGAACAGTGGAATCTTGCCTGCATGATTCACTGAGTTTACCCATTTTTTTCCTCTGCATCCAAAATCTCCTCATCAGTTTTAAAAAAAGAAAATAAATAAATTCCCTTGCAAAGAAGACATGCAGCGGTAGAGACCGACCTGTGTGTGTGGAAAAACTTGAATTTACATATCTATCAATGTGTTGGAAAAAATCAATGTCCTTATGCTGTGCTCTGTAAAAATGTTTCTTTCATAAACAGACAGACCAATTCTAGGTGAAAATAGTTTTAACACAAGGGAATTACTATCATTTGATGTTGTAAGGAGCATGAAGAATTCCTTATTTGGTCTCAGAAAAAGAAGAAAATTTAGCTATCCTCTGTCGCAGTGAAATGACTGTTTCCATGAACAATTTTCCTTTTTTTGGTTAGAACACAAACTCAACACCATGCCAACTGAAGAGATTGAGAAGAACATTGATGAGGAAGCACAAGACATCAAGCAGAGGGCAGAACAGAGGAAGAACAGAAGGAAAAGGAGGAATTTGACATGACTGTTGAGCATGAGACAAAAAAAAAACACAACAGCAAAAATAGAGAGGGTGAAAAAGGAAAAAGGTTGGGAAGAAAAAAGCCAAGAAAGCCCCAATGAAAGTTATCACAACCAAGGCAACCACACAGAAGCTGAAAATGCAAGACACCCCCAGCCAAGCAGACCGAAACAGTGAAGACAGGTTCTACAGGAAGCTAGAAAACAATCAGCACAGGACTTTCTACAGGAAGTCTGGAAAAAGGGCAACAGAAGGAAAAATCGCCTGAGATTTTAGCTAGGGAGGTAGCAATTGTGCTAGCTACCTTAAGCACATCTCCACAGCAAAAAGGGAAGCGAAAAATGGAGCCTTCCATGTATTTTAAGGGCAAGGAGTACGAGGATAAAAGCAGGCAGACCCCAGCCACAGTCAAGGCAGCCAATTACAATTGAGGACACCACAGCTAAACAAAAAGGAAGAGTCTCCTTTAAAGAGATCCATCATCTATGAGAGCAAATGAAGAGAAGAGATCAGAATTGGAGATCGAGAAAGCTCCCTCATGGTTACCATCAAATCCTCCATGTATTCAAGAGAAAGATCAACAAAAAGAGGAAGATGAGAAAGTCATGGTAGAAGGTGACATGAAACATGATCCAGATCAGCAAAAGGACCAAGGATATCACCGCTACATTGAGATATGGTTTCAGACAGTCACTAAGTTGCAGCGGTACTCTCTTCCTCATCTATATTTGATCCCTTCAAAGTCAAATCATTTGGTATCTGAAATCGAGACAGCTGTTAAAGCATGCGTTTCGAGCCTCCAGATCATTTTGTCTCTAATCTCGATGTGCACATGGCTCCGTTGGAAGTATTCTTATACCTGAGAACGATTTTGTTTTTCAAGTAGGGTAGGGTAGGAAAAAAAGAAAAAAAAATGAAAAAAAAAATAAAAAATGAAAAGATGGAAATAAGAGGAAAAATCTAAGGTGAAAACCTCCTCGGAGGAACCTTAGATTCGCTCATTGATTGAAAACCTCCATGAGGTGATCAATGGGTTGGAAAAAAGAAAAAGAAAAAGAGAAAAAAGAGAAAAAGAAAAAGAGAATAAGATCCCTGGGTGAAAACATCCCTTGGAGGCGCCCAGGGCAGGCAATTAGGGTGAAAACCTCTATGAGGTGCCCTAGTTGTTTTCAAAAAAGAGAAAAACAAAAAAATAAAACAAAAAGAAAACATGCCTAATCTTTATGAAAAATTGCAGGTTGTAGTGAATACTTTGCAGGAAAAGAGGGGTGCGCAAAACGAGGACAAGAGTCCATACTAGGCTCCGGGACATCCCTTCAGACACTCCCTCCATGGCCACTCACCTCTCCTAGGATTTGGTCACATTTGGGTTGAGATTGGGCCTTCTACAGGAAGTTATGGGCCTTCTACAGGAAGCTACAAGCGTTTCTACAGGAAGTTCTATATTTCTACAGGAAACATCCTGTAGAACCTTCAGGTGAGCCAGATTCGATTTTAGAAGGGAATCTAAAGCTTGGAATCTACTGGTTAGGCCCGCAAGCATCCATGTTTCCATTCCTCACCCTTTTCCATCATTCTTTCCACCTCATTGTGCTTCTTTAATGAAAACTCTGTTTTCTACAAGAAGTTTTGTGTCTTCTACAGGAAGCTTACAAAAAAGCCAAATTGATCTCTGAAGAGGACACGAAGGCTGGGAATATGTCCATGAGGCCTGCACACATCCATGTTTCCATCCCTCACCTTTCTCCACCATTTTTTCCACCTCATTGTGCTTCTTTTATGAAAACTATGTTTTGTACCTGAAGTTCTTGTAGAAATTACAAGAAGCTAAAAATGGATTGCAAAAAGGTAGTTTAGCGAACATGATAGCTTCCTCAAGGGTTCAGAAGTCCTCTTGCAATCTTCAAACTCCTCCTCCATCATCTCCATGCCTGCATCACATCCCAAGCTCAAATTTTCTTTCCTTGCAAAAACTTGTAGAATGCTTTGAAGAAAAAATACATAGAACAGAATTTGTTTTTTCCCTAGCTTGAAAACCGTGCATCCATTTTCAAAACTGTTACAGGGGGGGTTGTATAGGGATGATGGAAACATGCCCGAGCAATTTAATCAAATTCCGGTGCATGATTTCCAAGAAATCCACCTTCATAACTGTCAGCCATTTTTGCATTTTCTCCATATCCGTGCACCCATTTCAAAGCCTGTTTCATGGGGAGATGCATATGGGTGATAGTAACCTACCCAAGTAGTTTCAGCTGATTCTGATGCACAGTTTCTAAGAAATTGATCTCTGTAATATTCAACCATTTTCCAATTTTCTCGAAATATGTGCATCCATTGATCACAATATTGCTATGGGAGGTGCATAATGATGATAGGAACATGCTCAGCAAGTTTTAGATCGATCCGTTCTATCGTTCGGGAGAAATGGCGAAAACAAGTTTTGGTCCTATGAAAATTCAGTAGCAGCAGCTTGAGGGTGTAGATCTGAACGTGAAGCCAGCTCCTACAACATGGATCTGGCCAGAGGATACCTGCACAAGAAAAAATAGCCATGAGTCAGCCACCAAGCCATCATGCAGCTATAGAAACCAGTGCATGCAGCAAATGAAAGGCCACAACACCTCACAACAACCATTCGACTTGTAGGTATGTGTCTAAACCATCTCCTCTATTTGCATCAATATGATTCGAAAGTGCATAACGAATGAAGTGGTGGGATTAAGCCGATAGTTCCTTGTGTAATTCTCTAGCAGTCAGCCAGGGATCATGCAGTGTACGTGTTAGACAACTCACGTGAAATTAAAAAAGAAAAAGAAAAAAAAAAACAGGTAGTGTTGGTCGTTGGAACTCCAGTGCAACTGATTAACAAGAAGAGAACATATAGTTCATCATAACACTACCGTCTGGATGGGCCATTGCACATTTTTTCCACCTCACCACAAGTCACACAACAATTAAAGAACGCTCAGCTAAAACTCACAAGATGTTGTTCATTTGCACTTGCCACATCCTCAACTGAAGTTTGCACAAAATGATTAACTAGTCATCCTCCACCAGTTTTTTTACCTATCTTCGAGATTCTACTGTGTATTAGGGTTGCTCAAAGGCCCAGGGGCACTCTATAGGAGTTTCTATAGGAAGTCTTCTACAGGAAAAGTAGAAAACAACAATGTAGAAAGAAAACCTGGGATTTTTGGCAAATTTCAAGCTTCAAATGAGGTAGGATCAGGGAAACTTCGTTGTGCATGATTTGTTGGTGAAAAATGGTGAATTGAAAACGGAATTAAATTGAAAAATGAGAGTAAGAAGTCTGCCTGTGCATTGAGAACAATGGAAGTTTGCCTGCATGATTCACTGAGTTTACGCATTTTTTTCCTCTGCATCCAAAATCTCCTCATCATTTTTAAAAAAAGAAAATAAATAAATTCCCTTGCAAAGAAGACATGCAGCGGTAGAGACCGACTTGTGTGTGTGGAAAAACTTGAATTTACATATCTATCAATGTGTTGGAAAAAATCAATGTCCTTATGCTGTGCTCTGTAAAAAAGTTTCTTTCATAAACAGACAGACCAATTCTAGGTGACAATAGTTTTAACACAAGGGAATTACTATCATTTGATGTTGTAAGGAGCATGAAGAATTCCTTATTTGGTCTCAGAAAAAGAAGAAAATTTAGCTATCCTCTGTCGCAGTGAAATGACTATTTCCATGAACAATTTTTCTTTTTTTGGTTAGAACACAAACTCAACACCATGCAAACTGAAGAGATTGAGAAGGCCATTGATGAGGAAGCAGAAGACATCAAGCAGAGGGCAAAACAGAGGAAGAACAGAAGGAAAAAGAGGAATTTGACATGACTGTTGAGCATGAGACAAAAAATAACACAACAGCAAAAATAGAGAGGGTGAAAAAGGAAAAAGGTTGGGAAGAAAAAAGCCAAGAAAGCCCCAATGAAAGTTATCACAACCAAGGCAACCACACAGAAGCTGAAAATGCAAGACACCCCCAGCCAAGCAGACCGAAACAATGAAGACAGGTTCTATAGGAAGCCAGAAGATAGTTTCTACAGGAAGCCAGAAAACAATCAGCACAAGACTTTCTACAGGAAGTCTGGAAAAAGGGCAACAGAAGGAAAAATCGCCTGTGATTTTAGCTAGGGAGGCAGCAACTGTGTTGGCTACCTTAAGCACATCTCCACAGCGAAAAGGGAAGCGAAAAATGGAGCCTTCCATGTATTTCAAGGCAAGGAGTACGAGGATAAAAGAAGGTAGACCCCAGCCACAGTCAAGGCAGCCAATTACAATTGAGGACACCACAGCTAAACAAAAAGGAAGAGTCTCCTTCAAAGAGATCCATCATCTATGAATGAGGAAGCCAAAATCCTTCACCTAGAGAAAGAAAATTAAGATGATGGACTCAAAGACGGTTCTAGAGGAAGCTGAGACGGTTCTACAGGAAGCTGAGAATTCTCTATAGGAAACTCGGGCTAAGCTAAGAGGGACCAAGAAATTGGAGGAAAAGGTGGCCAAACAATCACAGGAAGAAGGAAGGATAAGGAAACATCTGATGAACAGCAGAGAGAGGGAAGTTGTAGGCTAAGGCTGAGGCTTTAACAAAACTTCTACAAGAAAAGGAGCACAGGCAGTGGGAAGAAGCAGAGAGAAAAGCATGGTTTCGTCACCGAGAAGAGGACATCACTTCAGGAGCTTGGCGTGACAGGGAGGCCACCAAGGCCATCAAAGAGGAGGAGATAGATTAGTTGCTCAGAGGATGAGCAACACTTTCAGTAGGGGGGTGATGATGAGCCCCAAAAATGGATAATTATATGGGCTCAATCAACATCCTAATTTGACTTAATCCACCATTCTCATTAGTTTATTGCATTTTTTTTATTATATTTATGCTAATAGAGTGAACTGGTTAGTCATTATGCCAACAAGTCTAATGTGTGCTTTGTGTAGTCTTTTTAATTAATTTGGAGACAAAATCAAAGGTTTAAATGAGCACTTGGCAGCCAAGTTTGCGGAGAGGATTTGTAGGAAGGTGTCCCCTTCATCTATGGTCCCTTACCTCGAATTCTCCACCATCAACTTGGAGTTCAAGGGCCACCAAATCGATTATCACATCGGCATCCAAGCAAGTCAAGTAGGACTGTTGTTAACTGCAAGTTTTGGGCAGCCGAGTCCCTAAAGTTTAGGAGGACTGTTTGGGTCCTCAATTTGTATAAATTATAGGGCTTAGGGCCTCATTTTGGTTAGCCAGTAGTTAGTAACTTTGTAGGCATAAGTTAGCTAGTTTGTAGTTCGATTTTAGTCAGTAGATTAGCTTTTCATTTCAACACATTTTCAAGCTTTCCCTTGTGGACAATTTTTGATGTAATTCTTCTTTTCTTGCTCAATAAAGATGAATCCAACTTTGAACCAGCTCTAAGTCTCTCTTAGGAGGTTGTAGCTCTTGGGGTTGGGCCCATCTCAAGTGCCCAGTACCTCCTTTGTTTACCTTTATGTGTTTTTGCTGCATTCTTAGAATAAAACCTGCTATTTATATTTAAATCTTGCTTTGTTATTTAGATTTCTTTTGATGATTAAAAATGATTTTTATGTTCATATTTAGTTGATAGGTTATTAACAGGGAAAATCTTAATAAAAAGGCCATCAAGCACCTCTGATCTCACCTCTCCCTTAGTGGGATGAGGAGCTGGGATCAAGGTGACCTTGTTGCCAACAAAAACACAGTCTTTGTTTCACCATGCAATCATTAGTGTTCGATTTTTATTTGCAGAAGTTGGTTAAATGTTCAGAGTCTTGATTGCTTAGTTTGCATAGCATTTCACATTATTTCATTGCAAATAAACTACTGTTCATTTTCCTTGTTGTTATTCAGGGCAAATTAGGTCAAGATGGCTAGATCTTGGGTTTGCATAGTCTTTGTTTGGTCAGTTTTAGAAAATTGTGTGTAGATCACCTATATCACCTCTCTATCTACCTTTCTTCCATCAGATAATCTGCTCCAACCCTTAATCCATGATTCCTACCCTTCATTTTCCATACTTTTCCCACCTTGCCTAATTTCTACATCCTTGTGCATCATTGCTTCCTCCATCCTTGAACCAAATCCAATCACTCCTTAGCCTCACTCACCAGGTCCTGAACCCCTTAACATCATTATCCAACCTCCATTTCCACTTTCCCACCATTTTTCCTCCATCAACCCTCCAAAATCCACTTTTCGGAACATCCTGTAGAAAACTACAGAACATCTTGTAGAAATTCCAGAACATCCTGTAGAACCCCTGCAGACTTCTTATAGGAGCTTACGAAAGAGGTTTCTTGACATCCAAACACTGTGAAACTTTCAGGAATGGTGCTAGAGACTCCTTAGGCCCTCTTCTAACCTTCCCAACCTCCTGCAAGCATTTCCTCTCACCGATCCACCTCTGCACAGTAAAAAACAGTGAAAGCACATGCATGATAATTCTAACAACTTATTCAAAAATACAAAAAGATGGGTCTTTCATATTCTGTTGTAGACATAGCTTAGATACATGCATTTCATCTTCTTAGAAGTCAATGGAATCTCATTCAGTAGCTTGCATCTTCCTTCTTGCATTAGTAGGACTAGCTGGTAGAATTAGGGTTTTCTAGGGTTTGCGTTTCTTTTTGGCTTTCAGTTTCTTTCTACAAGTAGATTAGCTTCCTTTGAGTTAGCTTTCATCCATCAGTTAAAAACCTTCTTCTAACAGCTCATAGAAGTTGGCTTAAGCTCCTAGCGGACTTATGCCAGCCAACCAAGCGACAGTTGCGGCAAGAGCTAGTACTTGTGCATACAACACCGTCGCTTCCAAGTTTGTTACGAACAACCAGGTTGATAAAAATTAAGGAAGGGAGTCACAGGAGTTGCAACATTATTACTGCAATACTGGGGCCCACCACTTGCTCTGATGAATCTCTTAAAGGTAAACAAGAGAAGAATTACGATCTTGATTTGGAAAAAAACAGGCAAAATTTCCACGAAAAATCAATGCAAAAACTTTCCTCCTTTCGCCCATCGCACCGTAGCTGTGTACTAGGTGAGATTCATACTAACTGGCCAATGGCTAGCCCACTATGCATTGCACCTTTCAATGTATACTAGGTGCAATGGGGAGAGAACGAAATATTGAAACCCTAGAGGCTCAGAAAAGCAGGAAAACATGTGTATAATGAGAAAAAGAAAGAATGCAATTGAAGAGCTCAGGTTTAGCTCCTACCTAGTCCAGATGGCACTGAAAATCGTCCACAGAATCTCCTAGAATTAGTTGGTCAAAATCGAGAGGGAAATGCACCTTTAGAGCTCCAACAATCCCAAATTTGAATGAAATGGTAAAATGAAAGGTAAAAACTACTTTTATGTTATCACTCACATAATTCAAGTAAGACGTCAGTTTTTTAACTCATTTTCTAAACATGTATGAACATTTCTAATCAGTTTGATGGAGTAATTGAACAGGTAGTATGACCGTCAAGAGAACATAGTGTTAATGGTGAGTCAAACATCTTTGACAATTATCACGAGCAGTTTTATGCGAAGTTGAAGCTCGTTAAAAAATAACCTAGCGATGAGCATATGTTCCACCAGAGTTTAAGCTCATTAAAAAATGAACCCACCTTCGGTAAATAACCATTGTGATCATATTATTGTCAGCTTTTGACCCTTAGTCATGTTCTTACCATAACCTCTACTCTTTTTTAGCCAATCATACGCCTTCATTTGATTGTTTACCCTTCTAAGGAACAACTGCATTTTGAGGAACAACTGCAACGAGTGATTCTATTAGCCATCTTCTTTACACTGTCATGATTGAAAAGTTCCAAACCTTACCTGGAACCAGTTGCTACCCAAAATCATCAATTTTTCCTCAAAAAATGAGTCTCCTTTAAGCTCTTTTCATCTGACTCGTAAAATATGAAAATATTGATGAGCAATTGGCCTCTATAGCTCGTTAAAGTGATTGGGAGTGCAATCCCTCCTCTAGATTTTAATCTTTTTGGACCTGAGGGATCATTGCACAAAAAGGTCGAGCGCTTGTCTTGTTCGACTCATTAAAACTATCAAAATGTCATCCCTTTCGTATTATTTATACTTTTTCAGACTTTTAAGGGATTATGTTACGAAAAAGGATTATTGGAGTTTTCCTTCTGATTCTTTTCAGACTCTATAAAATTGAAAAGGACCGAGTTTTCTTTATCGTTAAACTCGTTAAAACAATAGCGACAAACTTGTCCATGCAGACAAGAATGAGTTTCGCTGTCACTAGGCGCGTTAAAACATAGCGATGGGTTTGCTCGAAGGGTAAATTATAGAACAAGCATATGTTATCCTCCTCAAGCTTGACAAAAATAAAGAGGTACTGGTCAAAAATGACTGGGGAAAAAATGGGAAGAAAACTTCAAGAAACTTTATTGGTAGCAGGTCGCTCTTGAACATGACACTTTCACTCCATCACCATGATTGAGTCGGGTTGGGTTATTCCGTTCACTGGTCATATCACCATTGGTCTGCTGTACCATCCATTTTTGGGGTTAATGTTACCAATCCTTTTTAGTGTCCCTGATATGTTCAAGAGAAGTCACTCAAAGAATTCACCAACCCAAATTGTATCTTATCCGTTGCAATACCTTCACCCTTCATTCTTTCATGACCGCCACCCTGAACCTTGTATCATCAGATCATTTTCACCTCCACAAAATCATTTGTTCCATTTCGTGTCGTAGATGTGGGATTCATTAAGGCCCTCCTACGATGGGTCACTTCTTGTCAACATCAGCTCATTATCCAAGAGGTTGACTTAGGAACAACCCTTTCAGTACTTTGAAGCTTGCATGCCTTAATGGAAAGTTTCTCACTTCTGGCGACAAGTTTACATCAATGGCCTTTGATCGAAATATTTCTCATGGTGTTCGACGCCAAGTCCCATTTTAACAACACGTGAATTGTACTATGTACCTTGAGGGTCATCATCATTATTGGTGATTCCTCTCGCACCTCTTAACAACTTACATCATTGGCTAGTAATCAGGCGATGTCTTTCCATGTTCAACTTTAGAACATCCTTTCACATGGATCGACTTGTACTTCAGGTGAAGATTGAACGAGTTTGAAGACCCCAGATCTAGTTTCATACATCCAGGCTGTGATATATTTAGGAAAAAAAAGACATCAAATGTACATCATAGTTGAACAGATAATCATGCAAGCCAAAGGATGATGGCTCTACTAGAATCATCAGTCTGCTATATAGATGGTTGTCTGTCCAATGTACATGAAAATGAATTTATAAACCTGAGCATGGGAATGCCCGCCTCAGCTAGATCATGAAAATATTATGAAGATAATATGTTGTGTTGTATCTTATTACAGGTCACCTTCCAGTGCAAAGAACTTTGGATCCTCATGATAAAGCGTTTCACCCAACATCAAAAGATTTACGACCTCATGCTTTATGGGGCAACTGTTATAGACATATTTGAGCACTGCAACCCCAATCTTATATGTCCATAAACCAAGGTCTTCTAAGTCTCTAAAAGTTTTGTTTCATACCCTAAAGGAATAAGGTCAGCTGATTACATCATCTCCTAGAAGTTCTCCATGAAAAACTGCTCAGAACTGGTCAAAACTGGACCATCTCACCTGCTCCATGGTCAAGGTGCAATGCATCCCACCTAATGCACACAGGGGATGTGATGCATACCAAAAAGCCCTTCTATGGGGTGTGATGGGCGAGAGTAGACAAATGGTAGAGACAGTTTGCAAGGTGGATGATCTTGGAATCTTCCCGAAACTTCTCATGTGACACTTGCCTCTCTGAATTCGCCCAGGGATGAGTAAGAGATCATGCAATATCCAAGTGGAACTAAGAACTATCAGAGAAAATGACACTAATGAAAAACCCAGAAGCTAACTCACCCACCTACAAACATCTATATATGGATCCCTCATCTAGAGATCCAAAGGCTGTAATTTTGCATCTTTTAAGGAAGTGTTGTTGGTTTCTTTGTGGAACTTCATAGTGTTGGGTGATCTAGCTTTCCATGAGGTGAAGAAATGCCTTCATGCTGGGAGGATGGCATTGGGTTAGATCAATGGGTTGTAATCCTCTCTTGTACTACTTCTATCAATAAATCTATTTGAGTTTTCCTCCATATTCTTGTATGTCTTTGAATATTGAATTGAGATATGCATTTGTATGGTCAATATATATATCTGATCCTATATTGTTTATGATTTTAGATGTCTATGCTTTGATGGTATTATGCTGCTTTGACTTTATAGGTGTTCTTTGAAGCGAGACAAGCGAGGAAGGAGCGACAAAGATCTATCAAAGGGGAGAGGAAACAGGCAAGGAGCCAAGCGAAAGACTGAGGTTGGTACTCTCTGCTTCTCTCTCATCTACTTCTCATAAAGGAAAACACAAGTGAATTTAGTTTGTTTGTTTCTAAGATAGCTACCCATCTCAGTGGGACTAGCAGCTCTGAATGGAAACTAGTTTTCCCGGTAACAATCCTCAAGGAGGAACTCAGCCCAGTCGAATTAGACCCCCTTGGTGCATTGTTCTGCCAGTGCAACTACAGTGCTAGTATATCATTTCCGTGTCATTTTCTCATTACCTTTCCAGCCAAGAGTTGGGCGGCTATGCGCACCCCTTTATCTTTAATGTTGTTGATTGCATAAACCCTCTTTTTCTTTTATAGTTTTTATTTCTTCTTCATGGCCTCTATGAGCGCCAAATCTCCTTTTTTTCTGGATATCTCCATGAGGTCCTTTCCCTTATAGGGGAGCTGGGAAATCCTATGGAAAATATCCTTCGTGATGGGAATAAGCTCCTCCAACCATAAGTACCCATCATGCACTAGGTAAAGCAGCTTCCTGATGATGAAAATTGTGATAGGTGCGTGGTGAAAGTGTGGAATCCATTGTAGATGAATCAGCGCAGCCTTCTCCACACCACACAGCCATTTCCATGGCTCTAGTGTTGTAACTGACCCCTCCGTGCTTGGCTTCATGAGGTTCTTATTTTCTAAATGTGGGAACTTATCACTATCCATGAGGTCCCAATCTTGAAACTTCATTGTGGGCATGTGGCCAAGGGGAAAGCCCTTAAACACAATTCCATCAGGGAGGAGTGGGGTTTGGACTGCACTCTTAGCAACATCCAAATCCTTGGGTATCTTAGCTTTCCCTTTCCATGAAGGGATGTACTCGAGAAATTTCACTGTAGTGTGCACCGACTGGATGTCTTCTTCCATTTCTTTGGCTGCCTCTATCTCATCAACAAGATCTTGTAGGTCCTCCTCCTCATCATCTATCTCAATGGTGAAATCCTTGCCTTTTTCTTCCATGTAGAGTTTATTGAACCGTGGATTCCTTGGGGACATGCGAACTGGTCTTGCCTCCTGCTTATCTTTCTTGGGCCTCGGCGTCTGAGGTAATTTCGAGATTTCGAGCATGAGCCCATCATGCACCATGGGGTTCTCCATGGCCTCGTTGATGGTTCCTTCTACAGAGCCCAAACCTTTTTTGGTAGTTGTCATCTTGCTTGAGCTCTCATTCGTTTTTCATGAACTTTAGGGATCAAATCTTGATCGACACCCAACACTTTGTGCTCTAATCAACCACTCAATTCTCAAATGAACAAGTGTTGTCTCGTGGATAGCCCTTGGAGTTTTATAGTGCCTTTTGAATTCAAATCTGACTATTCCCCCCAATTCTAGGACATCAATGCTTTTTTGCCGGTAGATTGTCCTAAATCTAGCCTTTAAATCATGTCTTAAATGACCATTGCTTGCTCTATTTTTCCTTAACTTAGACATCTTTTCATGAATAGTGACACAAACAATCACTTCCTAGCCTACCCACATGGTAGCACAGCTCCCCATGCATAGGCGCGAGAATGTTAATTCTGCATGCACCCCCCTTATCGTGCAGTTCCCAAACAGACTCTTTAGAGTCCCATGCTCTCTTTGAACTACCTGGAGCATTGAGGCTGTGCCCCCTACAGCTAGTTAGGTGGTTGTGCCACTAGTAAGAGACTTCAACTTGTCTTTCAATGTAGTCTGCAAGAACTCCTCAATTGCCTTTGCAACAGTCGGTGCCACACGTTCTACTATATGTAGTGCACTCCATTGGTTATTGCGTTTGATGAGGTATGGTTGTAGCCATGGCAGCAGAGTCCTAAATTCTTGGTGAAACTCATCTAATGCAGTGGTATGATCATTCATATCTAGCCCTGTTATCCTTCGTTTCTCGAGGAGTCATGCTTGCGAGATCTCATTTTCCAGCCTCGTGATCTCAACGTCCATCAAAATGATTTTCTTCCTCAATCATACTTTGCCCTTTTTGAGTTTGTGAAGTCTAAGATTCCCTCACTGGATGGCTTCCTGAATCCTTAGATGTTCCTCCTCATGTAGATGTGTGATTTCTTCCTCCTTCCCATCACGCACTATCACCACTACGGAGCTAGTACATGTGGATTCCTTTCTGGATCTTTTTTTGTAAGTACAGTTAGAACTCCATTTTGCATATTTGGGATCGTCTCCGCGTTTAGGGTTTTGCACAGAGTCCAGTAGGCCCATCAAACCACTGTCACGCACAGGTCCCAATCAGTTTGTTTCACCTGGTCAACCTTGTTCAGTACTCTGCACACCCTATCGAATGCTTCAACATGGATACCTGGTAGTGGGCTTTGACTTTCTTGCTACTCCGATTTGTTTTAAATCTCTATTCTAGGGCTGGTGTGTGCTTGTGCAGGCTTTACAACATATGTCTATAGCCATCGATAAAGGTGGGCATGCAAGTTGTTCCACCCTTGTTTACTAACTTGCATTCGAAGCTGTAGTTTTCCAAAATGTAGGCACATCATCCTTCTGCATCCATGCCAATCCTCAAAACTTCCTTGATGCGTACGTCACCATCATGCAGGTGTTGTGTGCAGTACCCACTTCAACACATCAAACTGTTGCTTCTCTTGTACTATGCTTTCAAATTTGCTCAAATGAGCCTATCAAACTGAGTACAGTACTAGCATGATATTCTTGTTGGGTTTGTACAATCATGGGCATAATCCCATGGCCCTCTGTAATTGTAACAAATTAGTTGTCCGTGACCCCTTCCTGGCCCCATTCTACCTCAATCCTAACCACACCCCTGAAACCTAGCTTGTTCATCCTTGCATTTGGGTCAAGGGTTCGCGTTTCGGTCTGCACCTTGTAAGAAAGATTCCAATCCATCATTAGTTCATAGCTTCGGCAGGTGCATTTCTCATGGCCTACCGACTTGCAGAAATTACAAAACAATTGTTGCGACATCTGCGTATACTTCTGCAACAAATGACAATTATTCATGGTGTGGTTTCCTCCTATCTGGTAGATCGCACACCATAATGCAGACACCGCACTCAGCCCTACGTTTCGCTCTGATTTTAATGACATCAACCCTCCTCCTGCTAAGTAGGTTGCGAATACTGGACAATGATCCTTGTCTTTCCCCTGACCTTTGCATTTTATGCACCATACTTCCTGACGCACCTCTGGCTAAGGTGTCCTGTCTTGTTTCAAACTTTATATTTCCAAACATATATTCTACAGTTGCACGTGGATTTGTTGGACTCCCAACCCAGGGTCTCATATAGGGGTCTCATGCAATCTCATTTCCATCTCCAATGCTTCAGCCTGGGTGCAAATATTTTTCTATGACAACGCCATCCTTATGTGTGGCGTAAGTGAGGCCACAAACCATGTGTGATGTTGTGCATCTGTTAACATCATATTGGCTTTGCAAATCGTACTCTTTAGCCTTTGGTCCAGATCCTAGCGGGCATCACCTAGGAGCATCACGATCTCCTTCAACCCGATGATTGATTGTGTTTCTGATTTTCTCTTGCTAAATTCCCTGTTCTACATGGCCTAGATCTCTGCAATTCCTACGTTTGTGTGGCCATTAGAATGCTTGATATACCACGTTAACACGTGATCATGTAGCATGCTCACTAGTGAAACCTTTTTAATATTATCATCCGCGATGCCCTATTCTTACCATACTGCTCTTACCATGAACCAAAATTGGTCCAGATCTTCATTTCCCACTCCTCTGAATACTGGTAGTTTGATCGTGCTCGCCATAATGAACTGTGGTGGTGGTGGAGGTGGGGTGATTGGAAATTGAGGTAAGGAGGGTGAGATGGGTGGTGGTGTGGATGGAGGTGGTGAATGTGGAACATGCTGCCTTATCAGATTGATCACGCTTCTCGGAGAAACTTTCACGAGCTTTTCTTTTCTTTCCCACGAGGGTGAAATTAAGGGATTGTTTTCCAACTCTTCACTACTTATGCTTCTATAGGTCTTCCCGCTTCGTGTAGTTCCAAACATTAATTTATTCGCATAACCCAATTTCAAGTGTTCAAAAATTTCATATACTTACCTCGCAGTCCCTTGAGAAAATGTCGTTCCACCTCACTATAGTTGATGGTCGTGTCAACCGTGAACTCAATGATAAATCCTCCTATTATTCGGTCAAGCCAATGGTCCAGAGCTCGCGCTATCTTATCTCCTGATGCTTCTAGTTTGCGCACTAATTCAGAGTCCAAACTAATGGTTTTTCAAGCCTAGACCTTCCTCAGTTGTCTGCTAAATTCGCGATCAAATCATACAGTTCAAAAGGAAAGGATGAAAAGAAAATTTCATGGATTTCCATATACAAGTAGCACTCCAACCACTATTCCTTAGATACTCATGGATTTATTTTCTCTTGCACCGCTAACATGTGAATCTTCTTGTCTAACCACTCTTCAATTTCTTTCTTTGTTGGATTCCAGTGGCACGACATTAGACATCCTTTATGCAGATCCCGATATCGACAACGGAACGATTTGTTGGCTTGTATAGGCCTGACCCAGGTACAAAGGTGATTTTGCCAAGCAAATCTTGGTACTACTAGCCCTTTCGGCAACAGTCCATGGAGCGTGGACTGAGGTCTCACACTAAGTAGTATGGGAGGGTGCTAGAACCAGGTTTCCGCACCCTTGGGAAGTCTGATGAGCTTCTGGAGGTCAGCAATTTGACCTTGCACGCACGTCGCTACATGGACTTACTATTCCTTCACACCCTGCATTGCAGCTTTTGTGCAGCCCTACTTGGGGCGCAACTCGTGTAATACCCAAGTTCCTTGCTATTTAATATGTTATTAACCAATTTCTTAACTTGCTTATGTAAGACGGATGATTATTACAACATATTCATCAATTATATCAGTGCACGAAAGAAATAAACCAGTATAAACTTAAAGAAGGAAATTCACAATAGATATATAGAAATAGGAATCAACTTCTCTTTATTAATCTTCAATCCTAATTACTAACTCGACACCATCCTACACACTCAGCTGCAGAGCCTCTTCCTACTACTACGACCCAATATCCTTAGAGTCTTCTTGTATTCTTGAACCATTCCTATTCTTCTCTAAAATTAACTATCTTTACACTTAGAGCCTCACTCTATTTATACACTCCTATAGTCCATAGACCCTGGGTAGGCTAACACGACTTTACCTTACATTACAATATTTTAGGGCAGACAACCCTATGAATCATCCTATACTTTGTGCTCTGCGTCCAAAATTTGTGGAGTGTTACAAAACCTTTAACCAAAACTTGGGCTTTGAGCCCCAAAACATGTTGTGGGGGGATTCCATGCCCAAAAGCCACAAGCTCTAGGTGTGAGAAGATCAGTTCAAGAAAGAATGTAGCTAGAAAGGTATATTCCATCTTTTTTGTGTTCAAATTTTTCTTTATCTATTATTGATGATGATCCCAAAACTGTGAATGAAGTAGTAGATTCAGAGGATGGAAAACTCTAGAAAGTGGCCATGGTTGATGAAATGGCATCTTTGTACAAAAATGATGCATGGGATATAGTGGAGTTATTGGCTAGAAGGAAACCCATTGGCAACAAATGGGTATTGAAGAAGAAAACAAATGTAGAAGGAAAGGTGGACAAATACAAAGCTTGGTTGGGAGCAAAATGTTATTCCCACGTGCCAGGAATTGATTTTGGTGATATTCTTTCTTCTGTTGCTAAGGTAGGTTTTATTAGATTAATTTTATCTGTTGCTTCTACTTTTGATTTTGAGGTAGAACAGATGGATGTGAAGATAATATTTCTTCATGGGGATCTGGAAGAGGAGATCTACAAGAAGAAACCTGAAGGCTTTGCAGTGAAGGGTAAAAAGGAACTGGCATGAAAGTTAAAGAAGTCTCTATATGGGTTAAAACAATCACCAAGGATGTTGTATCAGAAATTTGATACGTTTATACGGGGACTTGGCTTCACCAGATGTAAATCAGATCACCGTGTGTATTTTAAATTAACTGGTCACCATGCTATTTATCTGGTCTTGTATGTGGATGATATATTGTTGGTTGTAAACAAAAAAAAAATTATTTAGGATATGAAGACCCAATTGTCCTCCAAATTCGACATGAAAGATCTTGGTGCTGCAAACTATATTTTGGGCATGGAAATTAAAAGAGATTAGGCAAAGAGGAAGCT
>APFE030931783.1:316737-346225 GCA_000404065.3 Pinus taeda | reverse complement strand
TTTTTTGGACCCTATATTAGGTTGGGCGAACCTACCTATGGTTTTCGTTCCATGGTATTGGATGCTTTGGCATGTATAAATATGTATTGTAACATTGAAAGGAATATAATGAAAAATCAAGCTGGTAGTTCCGGTTTTGGGATCCAGTGGGAAATCTCTGTGTATATGTGTTTGATGTGTTATGCTCTCGCATTTTTATTTTTCCTGTGATTTAGAATTCGTATGTAGGTAATTTTTGTATAGGGTTAAAACGTACATAGATATTATGTCTAGTAGTACAATGGGTTCTTTCTACCATAACCTTATTGAGAGTAGCCCCATCACTCTGAGGATCTATGGGCATCCTTGTTGAAAATGCAACAAGATGATGGAGCTTAGTGAAAAGAATTCACCTTCAGTAAGTGGGCCCCCAGGCTATTTTTGGCACAAAGTCTATTTTTAGACATATGGATCATGATCTATGAGTTGCAGGATGCTATTTATGGATGATTGGTCATGTTGGTAAAAATAGATGGACCTCTATTTTTAGACATATGGCGGAGTATATTTTTAGACTGCCAGTCTAAATATATAACAGTCGAATATTATTAGCTCTTAATAATATTTGGACTATAAACATTATCTTATCCTCTTGCAGCACTTCAGTTCGAGCTACGGATGTGGCACATGCAACTGCCAGAAGGAAATACACTTTTCCTATGGGTTAGTTGAGCTATTGCATGATGGACTTCAGTTAGAACTCAAGTGATTGAGTTTGGTGGAGTTGATTGAGGAGTTGATGGAGTTGTGTTCAGTTTGACTTAGTTGAACTAGTTGTATTTAGTCTAACTGACAAATACACTAGTGATGAGTGGTGTGAATTAATTATTAACTCATAAATCAAGTAAAGAATACATCAGTTAACTAAATGCATGGACAGTTCAGTGGAGACAAGTGTTAGAGGTGGGTGAAAGGGTGAGACTACTATCAATTGTGACTATATATGTGCATGAGATTTGCACAATCATTGATTGAGATTGCCAATGAGGATTGCGCAGCACAAGCCAAGGGAATTCGAACTTGGATCAGATCTATTCTCAACTTGGATTGCGCAGTAGAGGCAGGCAAACAGTGGAGGAGATTTGAACTCGTTGCTTGTTCAGATCTGAGCTAGTTTGTGTGTAGCAGGTGGAGATAGTACTAAGTACTTGTGAGGAGTATTGTACTATGTATTGTTACACGTTGTCTATCATTATAATATATAGATAGTTTGGGGTTTTCAGCTGTATGCTTTCCCCAGTACATACTGTGTTGATATGTGTGATTGATGTTTCAATATGCGCATGTGATTATTTTTTTAATTCCGCAAATTGATAATCAACGGTAGAGGAGGTTATGTATTATGCATGCATTCTACAAATAGTGTATAATCAAGATAATCTCTTTGAATAAGTTTTATATTATTCAAAATTTCTACATTCCTAAGATTCACAAAGAAGGGGCTCCCCTTAGACCCATTGTCAATACCATAGGAAGTCCTACCTACCTCCTTGTTAAATATTTGGCCTTGAAGATCAGACCCCTTGTGGGCCTCACAGAATGAATCATTAAAGATTCTTCATCTTTTGTCAATGAACTTAAGGGCATTAAGTTCAACCCTAATGAAATTATTGTGAGTTTCAATGTGGTATCCCTTTACATGTGCATTCGTATAAAGGAGGCCATTGAGGTCATCAACTGCCTAACCAATCCTGATACCTCTAATTTAGTCTAAATTTGTCTCACGTCTACATTCTTCAGCTTTGAAGGTGAATTTTATGAGCACACCTATGGGGTTGCCATGGGATCTCCCCTATCCCCGGTTGTTGCTAATGTTTTTATGGAAGACTTTGAATCCAAGGCTTTTGCCTCTGCACAGCTCCCACCCAAAATTTGGAAAATATTTGTTGACAACACTGGTGTCATCTGGTCTCATGGCTAGGAGGATTTGGATCTCTTTTTATATCATCTCAATAATCAATCCCCCTCCATTAAGTTCACCATGGAGAAAGAAGTTTATGGATGTTTTCCTTTTCTAGATGTTCTCATTTAAAAAAATGTTGACAGTTCTTTCTCCCACCAAGTGTTTAGGAAGAAAACTCACACTAAGCAGTATCTACATGCCATCTCCCATCATTTCCCTACTCAAAAGTTGGGTGTCCTCAACATGCTAGTGACTCGTGCACTGATAATCTCTGATGAGAAGCACCTTGAGAAGGAGAAAGCCCATCTCCTTAATGTTTTGTTAATAATGGTTACAGTAGGTGCGAAGGTCTTGAAGCTTTCTTTAACACCAACCAAGGTCCCAAGGTTAAGAAAGTCCCTAAGGATAGGGTCTCAGTGGTTCATCTCCCATTCATCTAACGGACCACTGATAAGATTGCGAGAATCCTTAAGAAGCATAATGTTCCCTCTTCATTTAGACCCCTTGACACCGTCCATAGCTCTCTTAGGTCTGTTAAAGACCCCATCGACCCCAAGGACATGAAAGGTGTCTATGTTATTCCTTGTTCATGTGGGACCCCTTCTGTTGGTGAGACTGGGTGCTCCATTAATCAAGGGATTCATGAAAACTTAGCCGACATAAAACATATGAGAACCCAGTCCTCCTCCCTGGAATAACACGTGGAAAAAAATAAGCATCACGTATGCATTGAGGAGACTCGTGTGATTGCCAAGATTGCCTATTGTCAGCATCAGAAGTTTAGGGAGGCCATAGAAATCAAAAAAAGGCCAGGAAATCTCAATAGGGATGACGACTGGAAGATTAGCAAATCTTGGATCCCTACCCTTTCTTCCTATCTGCCCCCACCTTAACCCCGCCCACTTGTCTTGTTCCCCTTTTGTTATCTTCTCTCATCTTCTGGACCTTGTGTTGTCCTTTATCTTCGCATTGATTTTAATAAAAAACAAAATCAACATCTTTATCTATACTTGTTATCCTATTAGGATTAGGTATTTATTTATAGAGGCGTTATAATATTTTTGAGCCTGAGTTAATTAGCATAGTTAATATAGTAATTTTTACCTTAATTAAGGAAATTTAAAGAATGACGAAAATTATCCCATCTTTAGCATTAATATAGATATTTATTAATGAGTTCAAAAACTACCATCTTCTTTCTCTTTGCTCCTTATGAACCTGTAGATGGTTTTTAATAAGAAATTTCCCCTTTTCAATTATGTTAGCTCCTTCTTTTTAGTCAACTTTCTAGCTATTTAAGTATGTTAACCATTTTTTGAAACAACTTTGATCTTTCTTAGTAATTCATTTACTATTAATAAGATTAATATATCATTTTATACTTTTTAATTATATATAGTTAAATTAAGACTTAGATATTTATTAGTACAGTGTATTAATTAATTTCACCTTAATGAATAAAATTAAAAATAAGATCCCTTGTAACTTTAGGATAAATGAATAAATAATTCATTTAGCTAATAACTTTAAAATAGTTTTAATCTAACTAACTAGGTAGGTTAGCCTTTAATAAACTATTTTAGTAATATTAGTTTGTATTTTTATATATATGGTTTTAGTAATAATAATAAATATATTATTAGTTTATTCTCATTAAATATAAACAATTAAATTTAATCAATGATAGTAATGAATTTAATGAAACTAACTTTTGAATTAATTTTCCCTATCCCTATCCCTTGGTCCTCTTCAGCTTGCTGGTCAAATATAGTCATTTCTTGGTCAAATATAGTCGTTTCTTGGTCAAATATAACCATTGGATGATTTTCTCTCTCTATTTAAATTACTACCATGGTTTGGTTCTTCAACTTGTCCTAACGATGAACAACACTTGTTGGTTTGTAATGCATCGAAAATGATTTATGGTGTGATTTATGTTGAAAATTATTCTCAATACTTGATATGGACCACAGAAGCCTAAATTTAAAAAATGCATCTTACTTTTCTGGAAATGCAATGGTAGAATTTTCTCTAAAGCGAGGTTTTAAGCTAAAATATTCAGCCAAATATTATCCACAAGGTAATGAATTAGCATAATCAACAAATAAAAACCTCATCAGAATTATCAAAAGGACTATTGAACGAAATCATAAGAATTGACACAAGCATTGACATTTTCTCTATGGGCAGACAAAATTACACAGAAGGAATCTATCGTTTCTTCCCCTTTTGCTTTGGTTTATGGAAAATAAGTTGTCCTTCCCACAAAAGCAGTGATCCCATCTCCCACCCTAGTGAAATTCATCGATGAAAATCCTTCTTCTTCTCTCCAAGCCAGACATTTTCATATTCTTAAGCTTGAAGAAGAATGAGAAAATGCCAAAGAAACCCACTTACATCATCAACAATCAGTCAAAGTCTCTTTTGATACAATCTTTGCCAGTCAAAAAAAATTTGAAGTAGGGGATTTGGTTTTGAAATGGAATAAAGTACACGAGGAAAAAGGTAAACATACCAAATTTCAAAGACTATGGCTTGGCCCTTTTCAAATTATTAGGAAAATTGGACAATCAACGTTTCTTTTACAAGACTTCAAGTAAGAAGGATTCTTTTCCCACTAATGGAAAAATCTTGAAAAAATATGTTTCTTAGAAGACAACCTCTTCCAATTGTATCATATCGCCTTCCAAATTATTAGGAAAATAAATTTTAAGTAGTATTTACTTTTGGATTTTCAAAATAAAATCTTTGATAATATTTCTGAATTTTTTCTTCTATAAGTAAGTAAAAGTTAAAACAAATAATTAGGACATATGAGTACCAAAACAAACCTAATTTCTTTGAAAAACTTGACCTTGCTAAAACCATTTATTCTATGAACAAACTCTTAATATTTTTAGAGTATGAATGTTTTGTTGTCAATCAAGAAAAGAATCTTTAACCTAGTAAGGACTTTTTGTAGATCAATATCTCAAAACTCTATCATTATCATCCAAAACTCTTAAAAGAGCCAATGATTTACCCCATATGATAAAATTTTCCTTTTTCCATAGTGTAATTCTAAAATATAGAAAACATAGAGGATAAAAAGTCTCATTGAGAGCTTGTTTACCATGGTCATAGGGAAATAATTAAACTGATATTACTAATACTACATATCAAAACAGGGTAATAGCCAATGATCTCCTTGATCAGAAGACAAGGGATCTCAGTAAGAGCTAGCTTGTTCAGTTTAGTTACAAATAGTGAATGGCATTGTCATTATTAGGTTACCAAGCCTAGGCGATGTATTTTAAGAAACTTAAAATAAAATATTATATTAAAAAGGAAAAAGGGACAAGATCCAAATGAGATTCAAAGCAAGTGAATATCATTTCGAAATTTGAAAATTGCTTTAGATGGGATAATGAATCATTGTTGGCTAAAAGATAACCCTATCAAGGCTATGAACTCCTGCTAGCACTAGAGGTTCCATCTGTGATAAATGAGTAAACATAAAAAACTAATCTATAGAAAACACCTGGTATATCACTTTAACTCTTATTATTGACTGCTGCAAACATTTTTATTTATAACATTACAAGAGTAAAGTAGTTGAATAAATAGATTATGTAAGTGATAACGATTCTAGAGAAATGTTGTTTACTTTATAACTCATGTTATTATTATTCCTATAACTCTAATTACTTGGAAATTTTTAGAAATTTTAGAAAACTAATCAGAGATAGATGGTTCTCCCAAGTGAATCACCAATTGTTGTACTATGTAACAACCCCCCCATTTATGAATAAAAATAGGTAGGTTAGAGATATAAATGGGGACCCTTTTTAAATTTTTAGTCTTAGGATAATAAAACCTAACTCTAAGAAATTGCCTTGAAAAATATTGCAAAACCACCGAAGGGTGAGATCCTTATCGCAAATCGTACTTTTCCATGTGACTATCATAAAACACCTTTAAAAATATGTGATACACAATTAAACATCCCATTGTGATATTCCGATTATAAGCACCTTGTCATTTTGCAAATTGCACTTCGCAAACTTTGCGAGTAATTAAGCTATGCCCTTACAACTCTCATTAACGATTTGCGAAATGCGATATCGCGACAATTGCAATCACATTTTCCTTATAGTAAGCACAACATTATATTGTAACCATTTGAAGATTATGATATGCAAATAAGAGTGGCAAGCATGTGAAATAATTGCACTTTAAGTACAAAATCAAATGAATTGACAGGGTAATAAATATTTAGCGGCTTAAGGAGACCTAATCCTTTTCCAAGTTATGGGTAGTTAACATTGAGTATCTGATTAAACCTTTCTCATGATCCAAGTTCATTTTAGAAATTCTTTCAATCTTAATTTCCCAATATTGTCTGTGCTAAACTATCTTGTCCAATTCAGGAAAGATACAAAATACATGTCATTGAGGAAGGTGATGTAGAAATAGAAAAAGCATAGCATTGCAAAATTCAAGTTTACAAAGATGGCTACCATATTCTCTGATACAGTATGTAGTTCTGATGGAGGAATAACTTGGGAGGTCATTTACAATAGGCTTGAGGACGATCGTCCAAAGATTATTGTTACAAGAGCAACAACTGACTCAACAAGATATTTGGGACTTCAATTCAACGATGCTTCTCGTTCTTTCCTGCATAGAATAGGAGTGAGGACTAAAATCCTCCCATACATGGATACAATCAGGTGGGAGGTCAAAAATCTCACCATTGAAGATAGGAAATTTAGGAATTCGAGAAACTAACTCATGGGAAAATTCAGAGCAAAATACATGAAGAAAATGTATCATACACCTGATCCTCAGGATATATATCACAAAGAAGAACCCAGACCCCTTCAAGCTGATTCAGGGCTGGAGAGTATTAGACAAAAAATTCAAATTTGACAGATTGGGTATGTACGCTATAACCTCTTTAGCAAACCCCTATAACTATGCAACTGCTATGTGATGTATACTATATGGATTGCCCAATAATTCTAAGTTTTCCATAGAATGGATTCCTCTAAATGATGCATGCATTAACTCCCACATCATGAATTGGGCCCCCATCCTATCTGATTACCTAGCCACAATCATTACCGAGTATTGATAGAAGAGAGCTTCCTCTCCAGAGAACCTTCCCCCCTTCTATTTTTGTACCTACATTATGGATGCCATTTGTTTCTGCACTGCATTTCCGACCATGGTTTGGAAATGGACCTTATAGGACCCCTACCCTATCCACCTCCGTCATAAGAAAATATGGGAATCCCATTATATACCACATTTCTATAAGATATGTTATTATGTTATTTTCCCCTACCTCAAATAATTTTCAATAAGAAAGCCCCTAAGTTTTTCCAAGAAGTCGCAACAGACCTTCTAGCTGTTGACAAATATTTTATTGAAGAATTATTTACCTACATTAGGGTTTTTGGTAGCACATACAACCCACATGGCCTTCCTTTATATGTTTCTAATAAATTGTTAGCAAGGGAAATCGCCCACCAGACCATAGGAAAAGGCCTAACTAGACTCATCAAATAAAAAAAGAAATTATTATGGCCCTATTTTCCTGTCAAGTGTGGTTCTTTTGCTTTAGAAAATTTTAATCATGCCATTAAGGAGTTAGCAAACATGGAAGCCCTCAAGCTTCATACTTTTCCAAAAAGGTATTTCGATCCAGACAAGGTAGCACATACGTCACTACTGTTACAAGCATTCCTTCGAACAACCAGGTCCTTCGAGCAAACATTTGAATAGGCTAAAGCGAATCTAAGTCCTAAATTTTTTGAAATATTTCAGGAATTTAGAAATGAAAGGCTCACAGTGATCCCACTACACTTGTTGAATATCGAAGATAAGCCTACACCAAGTACGACTGTTAACAGTGAATGACCTAGTTCTTGCATAGTGTCTCGGGTGAACACTGAGAAAACACCAGATATGGGGAAGGACAAGAGATAGATAATACAAAAGAGTCCAATAAGAAGTTAACTGAGAAACAAGTTCTAAGAACCCCACCTAAATAAATTAGTTTAGAGGTCAAAAGTAGAAATTTGGAGCAGGATTGGGATGAGTTTAATCAGAAATTGCAAGACACTCCCAAAATGACAGATAGTCGAGGGACAATGGATTGTTAAACCCATCTACTTATTCAGGAGAATACAGAGTCCAAGTCTATGGAAGAGCAGTCCAAACCCATGGATGAGCAGTCCAAGCCTATGGATGAGCAGGCGACAACATCCCAACAAACTGATATTATCCTTGATCTTCCCACAATAGAGATCATCTTTAATGTGACAAAAATCCCTCCACTTGATGTGTTCTACAACCCACCCCACAAGGTAGTAGTAAGAAGATAGAGAAAAAGAATAAGGGTAGAAACACAAAGCTCCCACCTTGAAATGAGCCCATGGACATAGTTTGGAGGGACATTCCTTTCAACCTAGTTGAGAACTTGACTAGATTGTCACCATTCACGAGAGCATATGTAATGACCACTATGGATAAAGCCACTAAAGTCTCTACTTTGTTGGGAGAAAAGGAGGATAGGATTGCACAACTCGAGCAACAACTTGAAACAAAGAAAGAAAATGTGAACAAGCAAGCATCCGAGCAGCTTTCCCAATTGAAACAGAGCATGGAGATCCTAAAAATAAGCCACGAAGCCGATATATTGGCTAAAAACATGAAACTCCAAGAATTGCAGCAAGCCATGGATATATATAAGGATGTTCCCACTACTGAGGAGTTTGTTAAAGAGGCTTTGGAATTGAATTCCTTCCTAATGAACTAGCAGGAGAATTTCTACCAAAATATGTCACACATTACTCCTTATCTAATCATGACCAACTAGCTAATAGATAAGGCGATCAACCAAGGAACCAAATTTACTAATCTCAACAAACAAATCTCAAATTTCATAGAATGACAAGAAAATGAAGATGGAAGGAAGGCCAATCTTCTTCAAATTGAGGAGACACACAAAGACATTCTCTTCACAGATTGGGACACAAGAATCAAGCAAGATGATCTAGCAGTGGCAAGGGCAACTAGGGTATTGAAGAATATAATTAACGTGGTGAACCACACTCTATTTTTCACTAGCCTAGTAAATGAAGGCAGCCTAAAAAATGCCTGATTTGGGTGCTTTGCATAAAAGCTGGCAGGAAAAGGTAGAGACTCAAAGGGAGGTAATCAAAAAATTTACCAAGACCAACTGGGAGTTGTATTGACAATACCTCATAAAACTACACAACCAGATCATGACCCATAAATTCTCACTTCATTCGACTCAGTGAATGTTTCCACCTCTCATTGATGCAATTTTCACAAGATAGCTCAGAACACATTTTGGGGCACCTCCTTAATTCAAACCAATGACTAATGTTTGTGATTTGAAGGACAAGCTGGAAGACAACAAATCATCATCCTAGTTCTACTCATCAGGCCACTATTTAATTTTAGAGTTAGTTAACTAGTTAGGAGGAAGGTTGTTTGAAACCTCCTCAAATCTTTATTTAACCTATTTTTGTGCATTAGTTAGAATAGTATTTATACCCTTCTCATGCATTTAGAGAAGGGTCCAGAATTTTTCCAAAAACATTTGCAAAGAATCACTTTTGTAAGTTTGTGAATGCTTTGGTAGAATAATGGAACATGATCATTTCTTTTAGATGCCAGAATACTTTCCTTTGTTGATGCACTATTGTGTTCTTGGGAGATAATTTGATTTTAAGAAAGGAGTTGATCCATGTCATTCGTTAAATGAGTATAACTTCGCACATATGGTATTATTATCTTGTATGATTTTTTCTATTTTCTTTTAATCAGTGATAACACTTACTTTCATGAATTATGTGTGAGATTTTTTCTTTCTGTTAAGCGTCAATTGCAAAATTGTATGATGCCTAGCTGAAATTGTTAATTTTCGTATATATAATTCATGATATATGCGATATATTTTATAAATTTCTTTGACTAACTATTTAGTCAAAGAAATTATCTTATACAGTATCATCTATGTTTATGCATGATTAATCTTTATTATCACATGTTATGAAGATATCTATGTAGATCTCATACCACATAGAAATACCCGGGTTTATATTAGAATAAGTTAGTTAGAAGATTTGCATGATAGAATAGGCCATTTATATTATCATTATTCTATTTACAAATGCTCATGAACCACCCAATCTCATATTAATGGTCCCATTATCCCCAGCCAGAGCCACCACTTTAAAATGAAAATGAGTTGCCTTAAGGCCTGGACCAGGTGCTTATACCCTATGTTGTCGTAGTGATTTTCGAGGCTTCAACGGGTCGGCAACAATTTCCTGGTACAACAAGAAGCATAGGTTTATGTCGTTCTTCTTGGTAAAATTTCAATACATGGCTACAAGTCAAGCTACATGTGAGGTGACCTAGATGAGAAAGATACTTGTGGGACTGTTTTGTCAGGAAATGGATCCAAATATGATCTATTGTGATAATTAGAGTTGCATTAAGCTCTTTTAGAATCCATTGTTTCATGATCGATGCAAGCATTTAGATATTTGGTATCATCATTTATGCGACAGTTGGTAGAGGAGGATAATGTTGCCACAATACATTTCGACTAAGGAACAAGATGTTGACATCGCAACATCTCGAAAAAACCTTTTTTAAGATCGAATTTTGAATTTCATAGGTTTAGGATAGGGGTGATTGATAATCTTGTTCTTTCTAAGAGGTAGTGTTTAGAACTGTATAAAGTTGTTGGAAACAATACTGATAGGGAGGGGGGGGGGGAATCAGTATTTTAAGAACTCACAATAATGATTTTCCTTTCTTAAATATATATGCAACTTTACCAAACCCAACTCAAGTATGTACCTGAATGTTGTAAAAGAAACTAGCATATGCTCATTAAACTTGTAAAACAACTGATTATTTATCTATTAGACTTAAACCAGACTGTAAGAGATTTATTAGGAATTTTATAAGACATAAGTAGGTATGGTAAGAAAATAATAAAGTATCACACATAAGCAACACACATGAACACTAGGATTTAAGGTGGAAAAACAATGCGGGAAAAAGCCACCTATTTTTGTTGTCTCTGACTTATTTTTAGTATCAAAAAAACTTTTTACAATCCTGTACTAGTGCAGACTCATACCAGTATGTAGACACCCACCTATGGAAGGCTACAACCTTCACTTGTTTTCTAGCTCCTACTGGAAGGGAGCTCTGACACCCTAGTTCTTGTAGTGGCGTAAATTTGTACCAGTATGAACAAACCAACATGCAGAGGGTTACAACCTTCACTCGTTCTCCAGCTACTATTAGAAGGGATCTCCAACCCCCTTATTTGATTTACCAACTACCACTAGAAGGAATCTCCAACTCCCTCAACTCTGAGGACCGCGTTTCATAAAATTTCATACTAGATCCACCTGCTACAACACATGATAACTTGTAGGCCATGTTTCATAAAATTTGCAGACTAGACCAACTACCAACACTTTAGCTGAATATCAATAATCAAACTATAACATAATCATCAATATCTGACACAGCTGAGTCAACCAATCATTGAAACCCAATCAATTGAATCTTAATCAAAACTAAACCAATCAACTCGAATAGTGAGATCACTATAACCATAACACAAAATTGAACTCAGAATATTGCTTGAACACACATAATCAACTGTAACCCTCATCATTCATATGCCAACATGTATACACTACTTCACTTAAGAAAACCCACGTTTATATGTGCCTTTCTATTGAGCAACCTGTGTACACATCTTAATATATTGAAAACTTGTAATTGTGAATTAGACATAGAGTTGACCAAAGATATTATGAAATATTTTGTTAACTTACACAATCCGCATACAATCAGTAGCATCAATAATATTTTCATCCAATGAACATGTAACCAAATTCAACTTCATCATTTAATCCATTCTAATTCAGACATTATCACTCAACCCAGATCAAAATGAGGACATCATTGATAGACAACAAAGATACATCAGCAATGATTAGTTTTATCAATCATTTATGAACATAAACCCTTCCTTTATATACATGAATTCAAAGAAATGAACCCATGTGTATACGCGACTTCACAGAGACCAACCTGCATAGAGAGCTGCAAATTTTAGACCCAAAATTGTGAAACTCTTCAGAACTTCAAAAAGACCCAGATCATAATATTCAGAGTTAAAAACATGCATCAATACTTAGATCTAGCCAATCCATGAGAAGATCATACAATAAAAAGTCATTTCAGGTCTCATGATCCTGATCCATCATTGTATTCATTAGTGTATTATTATTTTAGATCTATGTGTGAAATATGGCCCTTACAATGAAAATATAATTCAAATTGAAGTATTGGTTAAAAATCATTTCACCTGCGCACTTAGCACTTTGAACTTCACCTCATTATATAGTTAGATCCTTAGGCAATACCATGGATCAAACCCTTAGCTATGTCGTTGGAATTCTTTGAGGTCATCAACATTTTTTTTTGTGCTCTTTGTTGCTATGGTTCAATACCATAAGACCCTTGGTATTTAGAATACCATTGTGAAGATTCCACATTTGATATTTCTTCTTTGTACCTACGTATATACGTGACTTGGAATTGACGAACTGATGTATAGATCTTCAAATATTCACCTTTATCAATCTTCTTCTTCTGATCTATAAACCTTTGTCCCATCATTCTATTATTCTATTCCATCACTCTATCATCTCTGAACTAACTTGTGGATTCATCTAGTTATGATATATTTTTTCCATTACAAGTGAGTTTCCATCAAGGACAACACTTTCATCATAATGTCAACATTCTCCCCCTTTGGAATTGATGGAAACCATGTTGATGTTGATCACCTCAACTTCTTGATCCCTATTAGATACATTAATAACTATTTATTAAAACACCAAAATGCTCTCCCCCTTTGACATCAAGGGAAAAGGGTAGACCAAAACTCCCCCTTTCAATCTGATTTGCACTATATTGTCCATGCTCCCCTTGAGCACATGCTGAATCTTTAGAAATATTTTCAAATGAAGAACATGACTCTATAACTCAAGTGAGTATTACCTTCCTATCACCATGGACTCATACTTACATCAATCACCTAAGCACAATGGCTTTGCACATTTAACATCATTATTACATCAACTTCCCAAACATAGTGGGGTTTCAAAATTCATCATATATCCAAAAGGACTTGACCACAATGAATTTTAAAATGAGTAGATCATAGGTCTTTATATTACCTTTACATTAAATGATATACATGATATTTATAACAAATACCAAATGCATAAACAATACCATGATAGTTATTAGAAACTATCATACACCATATATGATCTGCACCATAAGCATATGACAACAACATCAAGATCACCAACTTGTACATGTCCATCATCAATTCAAAAGATAAGACAATGTATCTTTAGTATCATCAACCTATGGCTAAGTATGTCACATATACATTTTCATATATATTTTCTATCAACTCATCCTCTTGACATTATCAAGATCAACTTTCTCTTTTTCCTTAGTAGAAAAGCCTTAATATATGTTCATAAAAAACATATAATTTCATGAACCAACTAAGCATATGCCATATCTCCAAGAAGTGATGCCTATATCTTCACAAAACCGTTCACATCATATCATATACATGTGAAAGAAACATATTCATCATCCATGACCACAACATCATCATCAAATCATCATAGCAAGAACTACATGTTCTTCCCATAACATCCCTCAACATATCAACCATGAATCATCACTAGGGAGTTTTCTAACGTCCCATATCTGACAAAAATAAACCATGATAATCAACATATGTGAGAATCAAACCTATCATCATAAAGTAAGATATGAAGAAGTATTCATCATTCCATATCATCATCATTATGTGACTAAGTAAGCCATGACTCCAAATAGCCATGTCTTCATGAAACCTGCAATAACAGCATTCTCTTGGCCAATTTTCTTCATACAAGAAGATATTTTATACCAACATCATTTACCAATATGAAACTTAAGTAGTCATCCATGTGATCCTTATCTGTAATGTATCCATTATAGAGATAGAAATATGTATCTAGCTTCTCATTGAGGAGAAAAGAAAACCATAAGCTCACAATAATTTATCAAACTTTCTTGATCCCATCATAAGAAAAAATCCTTAAACAATATACCATGTCAGAGCTAAGAACCATGTGAATCCCCATTCATAATTGCATCATATGAAATTTATGCATCTTTGAAGTCATGATGGTAGCAACATAAAAGTAATGAGTGACACTTACAATTATCAAATAATGAAGTTGTGTACTCAAGCTTTGTTTTTCTCCTTAAACTTATGAATATCACCATCACATATGTACTATATGCATCATCAAAAGAATCATCCATAAATATAAGAAATAGCATTATAACAACTATGTGGCTCAAGAAATATATAAGTATCATCTTATGACTTCATCATAGGCAACCCATGACCTTTGTTACACAACATTTTGTCAATGTCCCTGTACTCCCCATCCCATGATCTTGGAAGACCTCTACAACTAACCCTACACGATTTCCTGTCATGAAGAAACTCCCATTGTGTCCTTCTTCATGAGTAGAACAATTCCCTTTTGCATCATTTCCCAAAAGTCTTCTATTTATCCTAGTTTAAAAGACCAACGTTAATGACCCATGTCCTCCTCGTGCCGATATATAGGGATTACAACTGTCCCTAGTGCTGATCAGATCGACTAAGCCCTTTCTCAGTCATGCCAATCCTCTTTTGGATTTTTTTTAAATATGGAGCTGAAGCTTCCAGATCCAAAAGCTTCATAATGGAAGTCTGGCAAACAGTTAGGCCAGATGGAGTCGAGAAGGTTAGTTTGGGATCCTTTCCCCTATTAGGATGGAACTAATCCAAGAGATAAGGCCTTCTCCCATGAGAAGAGGAACCATCTCCCCTCCATCCAAGCTATATATAAACCTCTCTTCTTTCCAAGCACAAGCTAGTTATAATTAAGTTCAGGTTGTAGTTTTGATTTTGGAGTAATAAACAAGTTACCCATAGTCTGTAGCTCTTTAGCTTGTGTTTAAGGGAGAATTATGAGTTTGGTTTTGTGTGAAGACTAAATGGAAGATCCTTGAAACTACCATTGTTGGGGCTATCCATGAGATGCTATCAGAAGTGTGTGGGAACCCGGATATGTTGGAGGAGAACAAAAACGTCAAGACATCGGTTGTAATCTCTTCTTGAACTAATATAGATGCAATTGTCGATTGATTTCCTACATGCAATGTCATCTTACATATTTATGGGTTCATGTTTCTTGACTTATTAAGTAGGTTGAATGCAATTTTAATGTTATCAAGTTTGTTGTTCGTTTTTGTTTACCTATTTCAGATGTTCGAAGAAAGGAAATGAAAGATAGTTGGAGCAAGGAGGCAAGATTGTCACCAAGCGGAATAGTGTACTAAGAGGTAGGCCCTCTTATTTGATTCTAGCTTAAGGAGATATTCCATAGATTGTTTTTTTGTGGCTAGACTTGCTCTCTCAGGCTAGAGGAATTCTTTGTGTCTACACTTAGAATTTACCTCCTCCACAAATTGGCAACTCCACTCGGGAACTAATCCTTTTGTTTGATTGTTTGTAATTTCATGATTTTGTGTGAACTTTTCTATTATCACCATTTACCTTTATTCCTAACTACTTTGCCTGGTTTATTGCTTTGGGTCTAAAATTTATAGTAATAAGTTTGGTCTCAGCCTTAGGAATTTTTATTTTTATTTTTTCCTTGCATCCTTGGTCAACGCGTTTATTTTCTTGACAGTTGCGCCGATCAATACCAATTGATAAAAAATAGTTATGTTGACCCCCTTCTAGTGCTTGTTGTTAGTTAGGTAGTCATGCTGATGCCTATAGGTAAAGAATATGGTTTACCCTAGATCTCGACCAATGTGTCTTTCTCTCTTGATTTCTATCTCTAAGCTTGTTTAGACTGTGTTCTCCCTGACTAGAAAGCTTCATTTGGTTTGGTTTATGTGCTTGTTGATTTGCCTTATTTTTACTTGATTTCTTGAGTACGTGGATGGTTGGTGGCCCTAGGGCATCTAGATTGTCATCCATTCAGTTGATTGTGAACTCAGGGAATAAAGTGGTTGGTGAATTTACTCCTTGCATTTCATTTGTAGTCCTCTTGCTTCTTTGATCTCCATCACACAAGTTTGAAAGGTTTCATTTGCTTAAGCGTCTCTTTTCCAACATTGATCACATTGCTTGTCTTGTTTTTGGTAGAGTCATTACATCATTGGTTTGGAATAAAATATCTTTTGTGTATTTTAATTTCCTTGATGATTAATTGTCTCAAAAACTTTTTCATTGAAGTGTTTTATGAAAGATTCATTTTGTTATTTCATGAAAAGTACATAATTCTAGTTTGTTGCATCAATATGTTATGTTAGTTAGGATAATTGAAGATTAGAGTTGGATTTACATTTGAAAATAGAAAGGAATTCTCTTTACTTGTGAAAAAAATGCTTGAAGTGCAATTATTAGGAAAATAAGAATTGGAAAGAGTTTTTCATTAGTTTATTTTCAAAAAGTAAAGTAGTGAAAAAATCATTTTTCTTTTAGTTGCTTGATTGTTTGCATTTGATTGTGTTTTCTACTCTCTCTAGTGTAAAAAATTCATCGAATTGAAAGAGTCTTGTCTCATTTAGTTGCATATAGGATTTTTCGAGTCACGTTGTTAATACCTAAAAACTGAGATATAATTGAAGATAAACTCTAAAATGAACTCAATTAGCTTTGGCACTAGACAACTCTAGTACGGACTTGTGCTCCCCGTACCGTCATGTACGTAAAGGGAGACCCCATTAGGTTACAATCCTTTATGCACAGGAAGTCGAATCTTCCACCTTGTAAATGTGATACAATGAACACAACATTTAGGGAGATTGCTTGCCCATACTTCTTGGTTCGTCGGGAGGTATTTTACAGTTCACGGTTACCTGGTAATACTTATTACTTAGATCATCCTGAGTAGTCATTTAACCTTCTTGACTCATTAAACTTAAAATATCATTTGAGTGCTTGTCCTTTTGAGCTTGTTTCAAATCGAAAGTGATAGAGTCATCTTTGTTTCTTTCTAGACTCTTAAAACATGAAAGAGCACTAGTTTGTTTATGCGCCTTGAAAAATTGTTACCCATGATCTCATAACACCCCTCTTAGTCTTTTCTAGACCAAATCGTGAGTATTCCTTAAATTACATTTTAAAGCCTTGAAATTTATCTCCCTTTTCCTGTTATTTGAGACAAAGTTATCGTGGCTGAACCATCTGGTCCACCTAGTTCCTCTTCTCTCCTCCGTCTGAAAGACTGTATGAGGAACCATTTCCTGAATTACTGCAATCACTTGAGGACCAAGGCATTAAACTCAGAATTGGTCTCACCATTCAACCTTTTTCATCTCGTACTCCACCTCCCTCAACTACTTGGTCACTTTCTAATATTGGCCCAGAATGTCTGGAAATTCTTGTCCAGACTCCTGAGAGTTCACCGACTATTGAAGGTCAACTTGAACTAATTGTTTATCCTCCAAATCCTTTGCTTGATCCTTTTGTAATATCACCGTAGTGCATGTGTAGTATGTATGATGAGCTGGGTATTCCTTTGGGATTATCACCTCGAAGAACTTTGATTGTTCGTCATCGCTTCTTTCCACCTATGAAATCCGAAGGTGAAATTCTAGTCTCCTCTCTAGGTAACTTGGAGGTTTCCACTCCACACACTGTCAAAGAGGAAGAATATCCTTTTCCATCTGAAGGTTTCCGTTACACGGGAAGCACTACCATCAATGTTTATCGATATTTTCCACCTAATTATATGACTTTAGCACAGTTGGTCTTAGGTACACCTAGTGCCTCATCGCTTTATCATAACCCTGTTTGGGCATTTGACACTATGCCTACTACAGGTCCATTCATTCAGAACCTGAACTCCCAATAGATGATGATTTTTGTTGTTACTTCAGTCCGAGTGCGACCCACCATTCTGAACCCTCTTGCCTCATTGGTGCAAGTAACCTGTCTGGTTGAACTGATGGTCTCAAGTCATGTATCTCTCAATTCATCAATCCCTAAAGTAAGTGGACATGTTGTGCCACCTAGGGGGAGAATTTGAATGTTTTTATGGTCTTAGGCACAACCAACATGAGTGGCTCACAATCTCACATGGTTGGGATGAACCAACCTTGCTCTTGTGCTATTCAAAACCCTCCTGGTCCTGCTAGATCAAGAAATGTCTAATATCAATAGGTCCAAAATCCCATTGCTCTGTCTAGGTCAAGAAATTTCCAATATCAACAACCTTATGAGGCTTAGGTTTAGTACCAAACTCCTTATGTTCCATATGGTTCCCAAGGAATGGTCAATCTACCTTACGTCCATCACCTTGGATACTATGTCAGCCTGGTTCATCAACCATTCTTGTTGGGTATGGCCAAATATAGTTTGGAAATTTTCAAGGTGTCAATCCAGGAACTGTTCAAGTACCCTTGCAGTAGTAAGGACAACCTTTGCGGCAATAAGGGAAACCTTTATTGTAGCAAAGGCCATCCATGTAGCAGAACGGTTAGGTGATGCCATAGTAAGGACAACTGCAACAACTGTAAGATCAACCGTTGTAATAATTGTAGCAAACCATGCAGCCGCAGATGCAGTAATTTCAACAAACTTCCCAACCTTTGCCTTCACAAGGCCAACCTCTATAGCCGCAGGAACAACCTTTGCAGCCACAAGGTCAACCCTTGCAGCAATAAGTCCAACACGGGCTGCAACAACCCTTATAATCATATCAATAGGACCAATGCTAAGCTCCAATATTATAGAAATAATGCTACAGCTCCTGGGGCTTCCTTCTTTACTTTTATCAACTCGGTAGTTTGTAACAAACTTGGAAGCGATGGTGCTGTATGCAAGAGTAATAGCTCTTACTGTAAGGTGTCACTTGATCAGCTGGGACAAGTTCGCTAGGATCTTAAGCCAACTTCTATAATTTCACATAAGTAGCTTTAACTGTGATGAAAGAAAACTAACTCTATAGGGGTTATTCTATTTGCAGAAAGAGAAGGAAAACTGAAATGTAACACAAACCCTATCAAACCCTAGCAAACCCTAATTTAACTATTAACCCAACTTTTGCAAGAAAAGAGATGAAAAATGATGAAATGAGTGTAATTGACTATTGAAAAGGTAAATTGAATTTATTCAAGCTACTTCTGAAAATAAATGAGAAGAAAACATCTTTTTGTGATTTTGAGTGTTTTTATATGGAATTATTATGCTTGTGATTTATCTGGTTGCGATTGTGTAGAGGTTTTGTGGCAAAGGAAAATGGAGTTGGCTTTTGCAGAGGGTTAAGAAGGTGTGGAGAGGTCCTAAGAAGCCCCTAGTACTCTTCTCAAGACTTCCATAACGATCAGACTTCGAAAAATCACTCACAGGAAATTCTCTAGGAGGCTGTAGGGGATCTAGAGGAGGATCTACAGGAGGAGGCCGAGAGCTATTTTTGGAGTTTTGAAGGAAGAAAAATAATGAGAAAGGGGAACTGAAGGCTAGGTGAAGTTTTTAAGGTGTCTAGAAATCATCAAGGAAGATCAGGGATGAATGTGATGGTTGGATTTGTTCAAATTGCAAGAAAGCAGCTTTATGGAAAAAATGTAGAAATTAGGGCAGATTGGTGGAATGTTGTGAATGAGCTGGGAAATCTATGAGAAGTGAGCTGATGTTGGCTATTATACAAATGTATGTTGATCTAAGGTGTCCTGCAAGAGATCTGCACATCTACTTATCAAAATTGACCAAAGAAAGAACTAACTATGCCATGAAAACAAAACTTTGTCTAGCTTGACCTAATTTCTGACCTAGAAACAAAAAAAGTTGAACAAAAACCTATGAGTAGAAAAATGTTCAGAGAGATCTATGGTAAAAGAATAAGAAATGATCTGAGCAACTGAATCTGAACCAATATCAATCTTTCCAAATCAAGTTATCACACTAGCAGTTGCATGGAAGAGAAAAAACTGTGTTTTTGGTGGCAGCAGAAGTGCCTTGACCTCAAATCATAGTCTCAGGAACGGAGAAAGGAGATCAGGGGTTGTTGTTGGCCTTTTTTAATCTTATTATCTCACTATAGTAACCTACTTGAGCAACTGAAACAAGAACAACTATACTAACCATCAAAAGGAACCTAATCTCACAAAGTAAAGTGAATCTATGCAATAGAAATTAACTGATGAACTGAAGCAAAAACATATAAGTACACAATAGGTGGTGCTGGGAAGCTTGGGTTGGGCACTAACCCAAGAGCTTTAGCCCTCTAAAAGAGATTAGTGTTGGCTCAAAAATTGTTTCATCTTCATTATCAAAAATATCAGTTACATTACATAGATGAGATCCAAGGGTTCTTCTCTAATCATCAGGGGTTCACTTAGCTCTTTTTCCATCATTTTCTAGGTTTCTACTACCCTTTTCTCTTCATTACTCATCCAAGATGTCATAGCCATCAGCTGCAAGTCTCCCAATGCAACATTTGGATCCCATAAGTTCATGTTAGTAAGTTCCATGTTGTGCAGGTAAAATTCTTCTAGCTTTGCGTTATCCTCAGCTGAACTGTGATCACATAAATGCATAAATTTTCCATAATCCTGAAAGGGTATTATGCCCCTCTGGGCCAATGTCTTCATCTAAAATTGGAGCCACTAACATTTGAGGTACAATGCATATGATTTTGCTAGTTTCCTGCACTGTAATGCCTCTATTGCCCAACTGGCCATGCAGGATAACTAGGCTTCCCTTTCCTGTAGTTTCCGTTTCAAAATCAATACTTTATTTTCTGCCTGGGATTCTTTTTCTTATTGTTGTTTTATCAATGTCTCACTATCTTCCTGGGGTTCCTATCCATGTTGTTGTTTCTTTAAGATTGACAACTCATTTCCTCCTTGAGGTTCCCTCTCTCATAGCCGCTTCTTCAACAATTCATTTTCTGCTTCTAATTGAGCTCTTCTGATGCTTTTCATATGCCTAACCATGCTCAATTCTTTGCCCATATCTCTTAACATGTTTTCCATGTACCCAATGTCTTCTACCCCTTTTGATTTTGCAATCTACATCTATGTATGGTTCCTAACTCTTTCCTTTTCCAGCTCGAAGAAAAGAGGCACGACAAACTTTTGTGGGATGATCTTCCCACCTTCCAGAAGGTTGTAGTAGGAATCTAAGTTAGGCTGATGTCTAGGCTTTGGTATCTCTTTTGCCTTGTCTTCCTCCTGGGTCTGTTCTTCTGCCTTCTTTTCAAGTTTTTCAGTCTCTTTGAGCTTTGCCAATGTCTCCTGTAGAGAGGTCAGTGCCTCATGTAGAACCGTTTTGGAGTCCATTAGTTTGATCCTTTCCTTCCAAGTAAAGGTCTTAGGACTTCCTCTCTCATAAGTGATGGGGCTTTTGGAGGGAGATTCCTCCTTTGTTGTAGGAGGTAAATCCTCAATGATGATGGGCTCCTTTGAAGGTGGTTGAGGCTTCCCCATCTTGATTCTAGTGTTGTTTCAAGATTTGAAGTACATAGATGGTTGTCTTTTTCTTTTCGCTTTTTGCTTGGCTAGAGTACTAAGTGTAGCAAGAACAACTACCACTTCTCTTGCTACTGTCTTAGGAGACACTTCTTCTAGCTATTTTTATTCTTCTTCATCTGTTGTTTTGCTTGTGTCTACTGTCTATGATTTTGTTTTTGCTATCTCCAGTGTTGTTTTCTCCTCTACTTGTTGAGTTTTTTCCTTTCCTGTGGCAGCTTTTTTCTGAGTTGTCTTGGGCTTCTTCTTTTCAGTTTTTGTCGTCTTCCTTTTCTTTGCTATGGTTTTCCGCTTTTCTGCTTTTGATGTTGCTTTGTTCTCTTCTTTAGGTTCAACTATGGTGGTGTCATGTTTCTCCTCTCCTCTCTATTTTTCTTCTTTTTCTTCTTCCAATTGAATATTCTGTGCTTCTTCATGGATTTCCTTCTCAGGTTCCTCTTTCTCCTCCTCTTCACTGCTAGATTGACTAAGGTCATCAATGAGAGTTTTTATGTCATCTTCTTTAGTCATGTTCCTGAAAATCTCCTAGGCTATAGGGATTGTGCATGTGTGGAGGGAATCCTCCACCAGCAATTGAATGAGCCCATGGTGAGCTAGCTGGTCTAGAACCCCTACATTCAATTTGGTGCTACACTCTATCAGTGATTGGAGGAGAAAATATGGAAGACTAAATTTTATAGATGTATGCAGGTCCATGCCATATCATAGTTCATGTAACAGTCTGAAATGATAACCATAAACGATGTTGTATCTTCCTTCATAGGAGATATACTTCATGATCTGATAACTGACCTCACCCCATGGATAAGGCATACTTGTCCTTCTGATCCCATTCTTATCCTCCACGAGATGTTCATCAGGCTGGAAAATGGTCTTTTTAGCAACCTGTCCTAGTGGTTTTTCTTCTTTGCTTGAGGGGAGCCCAAGCAGAAGACTTGTAATTATGTTGATGAACTCTTGTGTAAGTTCTATGGTTAGACCCCTGAAACTGACTGTAGCATGGGTTTTGGGGTGGGGTTTTAAAGAGAATAAAAATTCATCTATAACTTCCTCATCATACCCATGAAATTTCTCAAAGAAGGGCATCCAATTTTCCCTGGTAAATAGGGCTACCACTTCTGGGTGTTCATGCAATTTGGTGGAATTGATAGGCTCCTTTCTTATAAAACCCCCTGTCATGATGTTTAGTGACTGCTGGAAATTCTTAGGTGAGGAGGAAGGCAACAAATTTTCAAACCCGAAAACAAAGGAACAGGTGAGGTTTTTTTCTTTCTAGAACCAGAGAGGGAATTTTTTATGTTCTCTTTTTTAACAAAAGAAATTTGGAATTTTCTTTCCCTTCAACCCATGTTCTCAAACTTAATTTACTTCTCGATCTATTTGAGGGAAACAATATCTTTCTTTTTTCAAATAGAGAGTATACTAGACAATGTTTTTTCTTTTCACAAATTAAGCAGACCACCCAACGCAAATTCACTGTTTTACAAGCTTAATTTCCTATGGTTGCATCACTTCTTCATATAGGAGAATACCACAAAGGAGAAAGAGACAAGCTTTTAGTGCAGAGAGTAAAATGTAGAGGCTGTATATATTTCAAAAAACACAGGTAGACTTCTGTCCTCACTTGTTTTCATTTCAACTCAATACTTTGCTTCAAATCCCAACACCTTTTGTAGATATATAACATGCAGAGTTGGTTTTATGAGCCTACCGTTTTCGAGCTTGAATTTGGCATAAAATACCAAATTTTACGTCTACAAATCTACTCACTGGCCGTCCTATAGAAAGGCTCCTGTAGACTGTGTTTCCACTCCTGTAGAATGTGATAATGCTCCTGTAGAACCCGATAAGAAGAAGGGTTTCGAAACTGATAGAGAGCGACTGTTTCGAGGTTCTGAAGGTGGTAGGTAAGTTGTTGCAGTCAGGAGCATAATGATGAAAATGAAACAAAGTTGATGAAGGCGTCGATTGCAACGTACTTAATCTTATGGTGTGTTTTACGGTGACGAGGTGAGCTGGCAGGAAGGGTACGTTATCTTCATCCAGATTGTTGATCCCTACTCTAGGGACACTACGATACTTCATGTCGCCTACCCACAATCACTTCCATCATTCTCATTATACGCCACGACCACTACCTGTTTTGAGTTTTTCTTCCCGATTTGACTGAACACGCATGCCGATTGCACCCATTGAACGTTGTTTGAATTGGGTGAGGCTTGTTTGAACTAGACGAGGGTGGCCTATTAGCTGGCCACCGATTTTCATTTAGTTGCGACCATCTCAATGGTTCATGTAGTTTCTAAATCATATTCATGCAACAGAGGAATGAGTTTAGTCACTTACCTGCTAGTCGCTACCATGCTTTGCACGCTCAGACTTTGGCACTCTGTTCAGGGATTGATGTTGTTGTTGTCGCTCATGGATTCTAAGCTGGTGACTTGGCTACCTCATGCTGGTGATATTCTAATCATGAATGGCTCCTTGTGCGTTGTATACATTTGTGTCTACACTGACCCTACCTCTGGAGCTTGTTTTTTTAAGGGGATCAACTGTTACAAGAATCCTGCAGGATTTCCTGTAACTACTTCTCCCTCTAAAATTTCTGGCTGAGGTTGGAGTAGTGAATGAAGAGATCACTGAGGAAGGTTCTGAAGGAAAAGGAAAAACATCTGGTATGCACTAGGTAAGAAACAAGTTAAGGATGCTGCTATTTTATTCTTCATCATTTAATAAAAAAAAATCAAAAGAAACATAATTTATGTGTTTTCTATGCAGGGAAGAAAGAAACGAGTGGAAATGCAGTGGTGCAGGTATGGAATGGATATTTGGGGGGATGAATGGTGGTAGGGAGGTCCACGAGTCTTTTGGACAAATTTCTAACCCTCTGATTTTTTTCTGGACTTGATTTTGACCTCTCTCTGGTTTCTATAGGATCCTCCTGCAGAATGCACAGAGCTTCCTGTAGGACGCATAATTTCCAAAACAAGTGAGACCAGGGCCTGGGAAAAGACAATGGAAATGGAGAAATGATCTATCAAGGGTGTATTCAGCCTGACCATGTCCTTTTTTTTCTTCTGTGACCCTCTTGCAATCTGCAATGCATTCTAAAGAAGTTAGGTTTTCTGTTTTTTTCTTTTTTTCTCTATTTTTTCTCCTTTTCTTTCTTTATGAGACAGTTGAGGTGCCTACAGGAGGTTTTCACCCTCACTACCTGCCCTGGGCACCTCCAGGAGGTTTTCGCCCAGGGATTTTTTATTCTCTTTTTTATTTTTCTTTTTTTTTCTTTTATGGTTTTTTTTGTGTTTAGGGTGTGGGTGGAGTGGAGGCAAAAACCTGCTCCACTACCAACACTGTTTTACTCATATTCTCAATGAATTCTTGATTGGAGAGGGGCTTCCTGTAGATCTTCAACCTATGCCCATTGACGAGCATGGGAATCGCTTCTTTGTCGATGGTTTGCATCAGAATTGAACCATTGCCTTTGCACTTTTCTACTCTGTATGGCCCTAGCAATATTGTCCTCAGTTTTCCCTTGAAATATTTATATCTTGAATCATACAGTAGTGCCCAATATCCTTCTTGGAATTATTTTTCTTTGAGGTGTCTGTCATGCCATATTTTCCTTTGAATTTGGACTACCTCTGAGTGGAGAAGGGCTTGCAATCTCTATTCATACAATCCATTTAGCTGAAGTAACCTTTCCTTTTGTGCATGGCTGAGATCTAGGTCCAGCTGAACTGCCATCCTTAGTGTTTTATATTCGAATTCTATTGATAGCAAAGCCTTCTTCCCATAGACCAGATCATAGGTTGTGAGCCCTATGGTGGTTTTCCAAGTGGTGTTATAGGCCCGGGTGGCCTCAACCAATTGATCCAGGCAATCTTTTTGCTATTGCTCACTACCTTGGTCAAAATTCCTTCCGAAGCTTTGTTAGTGACTTCCACTTGTCCATTTGCTTGCAGATGATAAGGGGTGGAAGTTATGTGCTTAATTTTGTGGCATGTGAGTAGGTATTCAATCAAATTGGAGGTAAATTGACTCCCTTGATCTGTGACTAGTTCTCTTGGATAACCAAACGTGTAGAAGATATTCTTTCTCAAAAACTCAGCTACTTTCTCTTCTGTTGATGCCTTGATCACTTTTGTTTATGCCCATTTTGTCAGGTAATCAGTGCACACAATGATGTAAGATTTCCATTTTGAAGGAGGGTTGACAGGACCCACAAAGTCCATGCCCCACTTCTCAAATGCCTTGAAAGTCACTTGAGGTTACAGGGGCATCTCATCCCTTGGAGTAGGTTTCCCCATCCTTTGACATCAGTCACATTGGTTGATATATCTCTTGACATCTTGATGAAGAGTGGGCCAATAGTAACCTGCTTACATAATTTTGAAGGTAGTCCTCTTTGCTACAAAATGGCCCCCACAAGGCCCATCATGATAGGTTAGGAGAATGTCAAAAACTTCCTCCTCCCTGACACATCACCTCAAAATCTGATCTGGGCCATGTTTGAAGAGATTGCCCCTAATCCAGGTGAATGGGGCACTTTTACTCACGATCTTGCTCTTCTCTTTTGAGGACAGGTGTGGTGGAAACTGTACTAAAACCAAGTAATTTTCTATATCAGCAAACCATGGAGAGAGTACTGAAATAAAAAATAGGTTTTCATCTGGCATTCGATTATCCACCATCCCTTCTTCACCTGCAGGCAGATCTAGTCTAGCAGAAAATTAGCAACAATATTTTCCTTACCCGACTTATCAACAATGGTTAAATCAAATTGCTACAATAAAAGTAACCATCTAATAATACGAGCATTTACATTTGGTTTGTTCATAAATACCTAACTGCAGCATGATCAATGTGTATGAATGTTTGATAGTTGGTGATGTAGTGTCTGAACTTATTTAGGGAATGGACTACAACTAGGAGCTCCTTTTCGGTTACAGTGTAGTTTAGTTCTGCCTTGGACAAGTTTTTACTTACAAAATATATGGCATGAGGTAGTTTCAAATCAATTTACCCTAAGGCTGCTCCTATCGCTTTGTTCGAGGCATCTATATTATTTTGGAAAGGTAGGGCCTAGTATGGACCTCTCAAAATTAGGGCAGTCACTGGTTTACTTTTAAAGGTATCAAGAGCCTCTTAACAATTGTCAGTCCATATGAACTCAGCATCTTTCCCAAAAAGACCAAACAACGGAGAGGCTAGCTTATTGAAATCCTTAATGAATCTTCTATAATACCCTACTAAGCCTAGGAAACTCTGAACATCGCTTACCTTTGAGGAGGTGGGACCCTTTGGATGATGGAAATTTTTTTGGGATCCACCTATAATCCTTGCTGAGAAATTGTATGACCTAGAACAGTCCCTTCAATCATCAGTAATTCACATTTTTGAGGATTGAGGGACAGGTTCATTTCAATGCACTTGTCTAAAACTTTTCCCAGGTTATTGAAAGCTTCCTGGAAGTTAGAACCATAAGGGGTAAAGTCATCCATATAGATTTCCACTGAATCATGAACCAGTTCAACAAATATACTTAGTACTTCTCTTTGGAAAGTGGTGGGAGAATTGCACAACCCGAAAGGAAGGACCCAGTATGCAAAAGTACCCTAAGGACAAGTGAAAGTGGTCTTATCTTGGTCTTCCGGGCTGATTTGGATCTGGTTGTGTGTACTAAACCCATCTAGGAAGGAGAAAAACTTCTTCTCTGCTAGGCCATCTAACACTTGATCTATGAAAGGAAAAGGAAAATGGTCCTTCTTGGTGACCTTGTTTAGTTCTCAATAATCGACACAGATTCTCCACTTCCCATTTTTCTTTGGCACTAGTACCAAAGGAGAGACCCATTTTCTATCAGAGATGGGGTAGATGACAATGTCCTTAAGGGATGGATTCATCCTCCTTTGAGGCTACCTGATTGGTTTGCAATCTTCCTTAATGTAAATGTGATGAGTGTAGATTGAAGGGTGGACTCCCTTCATCTCCTTATAGCTCCAAGCAAAAACATCCAAATGGTTTTTCAATAAGCTACACAATTCTTTGTCCTGAGAGGTGGATAGGGATGAGTTGATCGTCAAGGTTCTTTTTGGGCCAAATTCCACATTCTTAACTTGGAGAGAGGTCGTATCAGCCAGACAAAGATCAACTAAAGGATTGGCTTGGGTTCCTTCCACCAGCTCTTCTAATGGAAACACACTGGGGGGTGGATTCTGAAATCAAGTCTTCAATAAGATCATCCTCAGTTTTGTTGGGTTTTGTTTTATTCTTTCCACATAGTTAACAGGGGGTTTGAGGGGTACTCATAACCCCACTTTATGGGGTCTGGGGTAGCGCCCTCGAAATTTTTTATTTTGGACCCTATGTTAGGTTGGGTGGATCCACTTATGGTTTTGTGCATGATTTTCACATATGTTTTTTGGACACGATGGTTTTTCAGTCAATGGTATTGGACGCAATGGTTTTAGGTCCATGGCATTGGACGCAATGGTTTTCGGTCCATGGTATTGGATGCTTCGGCATGTATAATATGTAATATAACATTGAAAGGAACATAATGAAAAATCAAGCTGGCAGTCCCGGTTTTGGGATCCAGGGGGAAATCTCTGTGTATATGTGTTTTATGTGTTATGATCTCACATTGTTTATTTTTTGTGTTTTAGAATTCGTATGGTAGTAATTTATGTATGGGGTTAAAACCTACATTTGGTATCAGAGCTATTTTTGGCTTCAAGAGGACACCTTTGTTGCTGAGGGATTTCGCTCAGGCCTGTGGTAGACCCTGTTCAGTTGGAGATCTGTGAGATCGATTCTGGTGGTGAAGGAAGATAACGAGTGGTGGAAAGATAGAGATCGAGAAATTGAATGATCAGAGTTTTGAGTTGTGGAAACTCAAGATGGAGGAACTATTGGTGGATAAATATCAGTGGATCGCGGTAGATATAGGTACTAAACCAACAGGAGTGACTGATGAAGAATGGAAGAAGTTGGATCGGAAGGCAAAGAGAACAATACTATTGTGTGTCTTAGATTTAGTATTGATGAATGTACCAAGGGAAGCTACGATGAAGGCTTTATGGGACAAGTTAGGGACATTGTACCAATCTAAGTCTCTGGTGAATAAACTGTTCTTGTGGAAAAAGGTGGAGACTCGGTGACAGAGCATCCGAATGCATTTAATACTGTGGTAAGTCAGTTAGCATCTGTTGGTATTAAAATTTCAGATGAAGATAAGTATATCAGTTTGTTGTGTTCTCTACCAGATTCGTGGGATAGTTTGCTTATTTCAATAACCAGCAATGCAACTACCTTGCAGTTTGATGAAATAGTCTCATCGTTGCTGACGAATGAGATGAGATGGAAAATATGGAGAGCCAGAATGGTGATGCCTTGTCTGTATGAGAATGGTCCCAGAACAAAAACAAAAAATAAGTCATCAAGTGGGAGATCTAAATCTCCAGGAAAACCTGTAAAGGTGGTGTGCTGGAAATGCGAAAAGTGAGGGCACTACAAAAGGGACTATAAATCTAAAGCTCCTAATAAAGGAAAGGGATCTGATGATGCTCCTTTTGCAGAGGCGAAAACCAACTCAGATGAAGGTGGGGATGTGTACTTGGCTTCTTCAAGTACACATGTAGATCATGAGGCATGGTTGATTGACTCAGGTGCATCCTTTCACTTCACTCCTCATAGAGAGTGGTTCTGCAAGTATGAGAAATACGATGGTGGTGATGTCTTCTTAGGAGATGGTAGGAAGACTAGAATCATTGGTCGCGGAAAAGTAAAGTTGAAGTTGCAAGGTGGAAGGGTTAGAACCCTTCTGGGTGTTCTGCATATTCCTGCGTTGGCCAGAAATCTGATTTCTGT
>APFE030931783.1:291003-313495 GCA_000404065.3 Pinus taeda | reverse complement strand
GAAAAATGATTAAGCTCTCCTGTGCCCCCCGTGGAAAGAAAACAACAAGTGGGAGAATGTTGGGTTGTGTTATATTCTTTCCACGTAGTTAATAGGGGGTTTGATGGGTACTCGTAAGCCCAATTTATCGGATGTGGGGTAGCACCCCAGAAAATTTTGATTTTGGACCCTATGTTAGGTTGGACAGACCCACCTATGGTTTTGTGCATGATTTTCGGACATGTTTTTTGTACGCGATGGTTTTTTCAGTCCATTGTATTGGATGCGATGGTTTTCAGTCCATGATATTGGATGCGATGGTTTTCGGTCCATGGTATTGAATGCTTCCACGTGTATAAATATGTATTATATCATTGAAAGGAACATAATGAAAAATCAAGCTGGTAGTCCCGGTTTTGGGATCCAGGGGAAAATCTCTACGTATATGTGTTTTATGCATTATGATCTCGCATTTTTATTTTCTATGTTTTAGAATTCGTATGTAGGTAATTTCTATATGGGGTTAAAACCTACAGGCTTATGGGCCCCCCATGGTAGCTTCTACTGCACATAGTGGTTTGGAATAGACTTCATCCTCATCTTCCTCGTCCAACCAGAGAGGTAAATAATGTTCTAAGAAAGGTTGGGTAGGAGGATATAGGACTATCTGCTTGGACATATGCAAATTCTTGATTGTCATGTTCCCAGCTCGACAACTAATATAGGCATCTGCCATAGCCAACGAAGGTCTTCCCAGGATGAGAGAATACCTAGTGAGATTTTCCTTTGATTGGGGAGCCAGGATATTAGTAGGGTACTCCCAAGAATTGATGGAGACCATTACATCTTCTACAATCCCTTAAGGGGTCATGGTGGAGCAGTTTACTAACTACGGTATTGTTGTGATCTTTCTCAGGGAGCCCTAAAGGTTGAGCTTAAGCATAGTGTCCTTGGTCATCACATTAAAGGTAGCCCTTAGATCAATCAAGGTATGGGGGATTATGGTGCCATTAATGTGTACATCGACTACAGGACTTCTAGGGTCTAGATATTTTGGACAGATCACCTTCCCCAACATTAGGTTGGACAATTGTCCTATGACATTGATAGTTGGAGCATCTCTCCTGCACCTGCCTGGGTGCCTGAGGCACTTCTTCTTGATCATATTGTTCTATATAAACACATCTCTTATGGCCTAGAGAAGTGGTATCTTTACACATAACTGCTTTAATTCTCCTAGAAGTTTAGTTTCTTCTGGTGTCAGTTGTGTGGTTCTAGTTAATCTCTCAGGAAAGGGTGGAATGGATTCTGGTTCACTTTCCTATTTTTCTTCCTCATCCTCCTTAGGGGGAGGTTGGTTACTTGGGAGAACCTTCACAGATTGCAGGTTAATCTCCTGAATCTCCACAGCATAGTTTGGGCATGATGTTTCTCCACTATATACCTATTGGTCTTGTCTATTATTCGGGTTCAGATTCAGTTGAACAGGTATTTGAGGTTGCCTTGGTGGAGTAGGAGGCAATGGTTGTGGTTGAGCAGGTGGTGGAGGCAAAAGAGTGGGAGGAGATCTGTACTGGGGCCTCCAGCCCTCATGAGGTGCATTCCACTGAGGCTGTGGCTAAGCATAAGAGTGAAATGAATGAGAAAATGGCTGAGCATGGTATTGAGATGGATATGACCAACAAGGGGGTGTGGACTAGGAAGGATGAGAAAGGGGACCCCAAGAAGGTATGGAAGTGGCTTGATTTGGGTTGTAATAGGCTTGGGATGTCTCTTGCATTCCTTGCTAGTAAGCTCTAGGCCCATGTTGCCTCCTTTGGTTCATGAAATAGAGTGGTGCAGTGGCTCGTTCAGCCCCTTGATATGCAACTTTAAGTCCGGGCAAGGAAGGGCACTAATTCGTAGAATGGTCTTCTTCACAGACTGAACACACTTCTGTAGAGTTCACTGGACATTTGTTCCTAGGATGCCTTCTAGTGCACCTAGGACAAAATATGGCCAAAGCCCTCTCCGCTTCCTCTTGTTTCCTTTTGATATGCAAGGTATCCATCTGCATGGCAAGAGTCTGCCTCATCTCGCTCTTGAAATCTTCCAGCTGATTCTCAAATTCACTTCTAAGAGATGAACTGGATGAGGATGCACTAGCTAAAGGTTGACTTCCCCTACCTCTCTTTCTGGCTACCCTAGAATGGTTTCTAAACAGAGTCTTTATGTCATCATAAGGTAGTTGGTAGATGTCTCCCCTAGCCAGCAAATGGAGGTTATCTAGAAGGTCTTCAGGGACTCCTCTAAGCAGGACCAACTTCAAATATTCGGGGTCAAGTGTGCACCTGGCCCTTTTATAACTGAGCTAAAACCTCTCTTCATAGTCTTCTAAGGATTCATCACTTCCCATGTTCATTCAAAATATTTCTTCCTTGGTATCCTCTGATCTATAGTATTCCTGGTATTTTTTGTTAAAGGCTTGCTACACCTGAGCCCAAGTTGTGATGTTGTTTCCAGGTAACCCCATGAACCAACACAACGCTGCATCCTTGAAGGTAGAAGGAAACAGTTTCAACTTATGCTCTTCTTTTTGCATAGTCATAGGTTCGACAGAGAACATCAAATTCAAACAAGAAGGTATCAGGATCTTTGGTAGTCAATCCATGGAAGTGGGGTAAGGCTAAAGGAATTATGTTTTTCATTTTAGTGTCCCCATTGGTCTCTTAGATAGGAAAGGTGCCCTCTATTCTTCCCCCATTTCCTCTAACATTTCTTTTTTCAGCCATGGCCTCATGAGGAATCGTTTCTTGCTTTTCTTCTGCTATAGGATCTTCGTATATCTCTGGTGGTTCACCTATAGGTTCTTTTGGATCACTACCACCAAAGAAGACAAAACGGTGACTTAGTGATGTGGTGGGGGTGTTGGGTTGGAATTTTCCTAAATTGTCTCCATTCTTACGAGGCATGGAAGGAAATCTCTTTTTGGGTGATTTTTTTTTTTTCTCTACTTGTACCTGCAAAATTGAAATGGATTGAACAACAAATTGCAACTAACTAAAATGAATCTTGCTGAAAAGAAATTACGGAATTGAAATGGAAGCAAGGAAATGACTAATCTACCCTTGCTAAAATGGAAATTGTAGAATTGAAATGAAAGTAGGAAATGCCTATTTTACTCTTGCTGAAATGGAAATTGCAGAATTGAAATGAAAGTAGGAAATGCCTAATCTACGCTTGCTAAAATGGAATTGCAGAATTGAAATGAAAGCAGGAAATGCCTAATCTACTTTTGCATAATTGAAATTGCAAAATTGAAATGGCAGAATTGAAATGAAACAACTACTCTAGTTTTTCTTAAATAAACTACTTAGCAGAATGTTGCAGTAGAAAATAGAGGAAAATGAGTAATCACAAAATACTCTGGCACTTCCCCAAAATGGCGCAAAATATAATGGTGAGCTCTACTATTGCAGCAATAATGCTGCAACTCCTAGGGCTTCCTTATTTACTTTTATCAACCTGGTAGTTCATAATAAACTTGGAAGCGATGATGTTGTATGCACAAGTACTAACTCTTACTGCAGGCTATCACTTGATCAACTGGCACAAGTTCATTAGGAGCTTAAGCCAACTTCTAAGAGTTCCCATAAGAAGCTTTAACTATGATGAAAGAAAACTAACTCTACAGGGGCTATTCTCTTTGCAGAAAGAGAAGGAAAACTGAAATGTAATGCAAACCCTAGCAAAACCTAATTTACGTATTAACCCTACTTTTGCAGGAAAAGAGATGAAAACAAATGAAATGAGTGCCATTGATTACTAAAAAGGTAAATTGCATTTATTCAAGCTATTTCTGAAAAGACTTCCATAGTGAGCGGACTTCGAAAAATCACTCACAGCAAATTCTACAGGAGGCTACAAGGGATCTATAGGAGGATCTATAGGATGAGGCTGAGAGCTATTTTTGGAGTTTTGAAGGTGGAAAAAATGATGGGAAAGGGGAACTAAAGGCTAGGTGAAGATGTTGAGGTGTCTAGAATTTGTCAAGGAAGATTAGGGACGAACGTGATGGTTGGATTTGTTCGAATGGAAATAAAGCAACTTTATGGAAAAAACGTAGAAATTAGGGCAGATTGGTGAAATGTTGTGAATGAGCTAGGAAATATATGAGAAGTGAGTTTTTGCTGGTTGTTCTATAGATGTATGGTGAGTTGAGGTGTTCTGCAAGAGATTTGCACATCTACTTATCAAAACTGACCAAAGAAAGAACTAACTATACCATGAAAATAGAACTTTATCTAGCATGACCTAATTTCTGACATACAAACAGAAAATGTTGAACAATAACCTATGAATAGAAAAGAATGTAGAGAGATCTATGCTAAAATAATAGGAAATCATTTGAGTAACTGAATATGAACCAATATCAATCTTTCCAATTCAAGTTATCACACTAGCAGTTGCATGGAAGAGCAAAAACTGTGTTTTTGGTGGCAGCAGAAGTGCCTTGACCTCAAATCATAGTCCTAGGAAGGGAGAAAGGAGATCAGGGCCTACTGTTGGCCTTTTTGAATCTTATTCTATCACTGTAGTAACCTACTTGAGAAACTGAAACAAGAACAAATATACTAACCATCAAAAGCAACCTAATCTAACAAAGTAAAATGAATCTATGCAACAGAAATTAACTCATGAATTGAAGAAAAAACATATAAGTACACAGTAGGAGGTGCTAGGCAGCTTGGGTTGGGCCCTAAGCCAAGAGCTTCAGCCCTATGAAAGAGATCAGTGCTGGCTCAGAAACTGTTTCATCTTCATTATCAAAAATAACAATTACATTACATAAACTGTTCTCAAAAAGGAATTCAAAAATGAGCTGAACACAATGTTGCACCAAAGTGCAAAAATATACTAATAACTGGATAACTATGGAGGCTCTAAGCCTCTTTATTTATAAAAATGGAGTCCAACAGTCCTGCTAAAATCAAGGAACTCTGCTTCCTAGAACTGGAGATAAATAATAGTCCTACTGTACCTGCTCGGCTGGCCCTTGGAGTCATCAATGTGTACCTTTGTGCTTTGAGTTTCTGATGGAGGATTCGAGGAAATGGGTCATAAATGAAGAAGACACCCCCCCTACATGCCCTCTTCCCTATTTCCTTTGAGTTTTGGTTGCCATTTGCTCATAAATCCCTTGACTTTGTCCAAAATTGACCAAAAAATCTGCATAAGGCACATATTAGACTACATGGCAAAATGACTAAGCCAATTCACTCTATTAGCATAAATATATTCAAAAACATGTAATAAACTAATGAGAATGGTGGATTATGTCAAACTAAGAGGTAGAATGAGCCCATATAATTACACATTTTTGGGGCTCATCAATCAACCATTGCAAGGACAAGGTTAGGGTCAAGTCCTACAACAATAGGCCCAAAACCCTAATGTCCAAGGAAAATAGGTTTAGAATCATTTTGTTTGAGGACAGTAGGTCCAATCCCTATGTCTAAGGGGAGCAAGTGAAAAATCCTTATGTCCAAGGGTAGTAGGTATTAAATCCTTATGTCCAAGGGAAATAGGTTCAAAACATGTATGTCCAAGAACAACATGTGCAACATCCATATATCCAAGGTCGATAGGCTCAAGAACCTTCTAACCCATATGTTTCTTATCAAACACCTATGGCTGGATAATCTCAAGGCTTTCAAGGTCAAAATCCTCCCTATGGGCAGGGTAACCTACAATAGGGGCAAAATCAAATGCCATATGCATAAAAAACACTCCACTATGGGGAAACAATACTTACCACCAACAATGGGCTCCTTTGATTGGACCTGCTTATTGACCTCCAATGCCTTTTAATACTCAATTGCCATTCTTGGATAAACTAGAGTTGCCAAATGTGTCTCAACTCATGAATGATCCAATTCTTCTTTTCCCATATTGGCTTCCGGTCCCTTCCAAGGTTCTAAGTGATTGTCCAAAGTTTGAAGGAAAAGAAAAAGAGGATCCATAAGTCGAGGTGATGACATATCACCTCTAGTGCTCCTCAAATTCTTACATTGATGATTCCATTCATCTTCATATTTTCTAATGAGCTCTTACAGGTGCTTCAGCTAAGTGGTATATTGAGCTACCTCAAAATACCTATCATGACTTTAACACTCTCGCCATGGCCTTTCTCACACATTTCCAATTGCTTGTTTGCTATGAAACTGACACCCACCTACTAACATTTCTTGATCAAGACACTGTGACCCACATCTCTGATCATATCCATGAATGGAGGCATAGGCGTCACTTAATTAAGCTTGATATTGCTGATTAGTTATTGACCAAATGGTTCACCAAATCCTTCATCAACAAAATTGCTGAGGACATATCTATGGGAGGATGTGTGACTAAGGAACAAGCTATCGTGTGTGCCTAGTATCTAGACCTTGTCTATTCACAATCTGGCACATTATATGATGTGTTACATGGTGCACCTAGAACACCATCTAATCCGACGTCATCTAAGTCTCCTACTACACCTCATGTTGATGGAGTAATTAGTTCAGTGACTCAAACCCCTACAAAATCTTCTTCCAAACAGAAGTTGGTCTCCAACGCTGCTTCGAATGAGTCTTCTCGTAATCCACCTATCCCTGGTAAAACCTCAGAGGTCCATGTTGTTCATTCTACCACAACAGAAAATTCCTCGAAAGGTAAGAACAAAGGCAAAGGAAAGGGTAAAGTTCAATGCCCCAAAAGAGGGTCCTCCTAAGTTGTTTGTTGATGATGCTTCTCAAAGGGCGCCTAAGTATCCATGCATCATTTGTGAGGAGGATAAGTATATTAAGGATTGTCCCAGATGATCTAAAGTTAGTCATTTACTCAAAGGGATCCCAACTTTCCTAAAAGAGTTGCTTTCGTCCCAACAAATCCAAATGGTAGCCCAGCCTCAGTCATCTGCTTCCTCAAGTTCATAAGTGTTCATGATGATTACGCCCATTAATGTGGCTAATAGATAAAAATATTATCAAATGCCTGCCCTAATAGCAGTGAAAGAAAAAGAAGCTACCCCTTCTTCTTCTACCCCATAAATTTCTAGTCCTCTACATAAAGAGTTACCTAACCCTGATTCCACCATTCAACCACCTTCTTGAGATGTGCTACATAAGTCCTCATATAATCCCAATGCTCGAGCTACTCAACACTATAATGTTATTGAGGATTTGGCTCAGGCACGATCAACGATGTCTGCTCTTGAGGTACTTCAAAGCTTCTTGTTTCAGTAAAAATCATTAATGTCGACTATCATGGGTATTGATCCAACTGATTCAAATCTCATATGTTTTGATCTAGAAAACTATGTTCTACATCTTCCTCATCAGATTGCCTTTCTCATTCAGGTTATCATCAAAGAGAAAACCATTCTGAGGATCATTTTTGATGAAGGTGCTTCTACCTGCATCACGTTTGTCACCTGTTGGAAGGAAATTGGTTCTCCTATGATGAACCAATCCCCTAACACTCTGGAAGCTTTTGATGGGTGCTATTTGCGACCATTCAATGTCCTTCCCAACCTTTTCCTTACATTGGAGGGCAATATGGTACATGTCAAGGTAGAGATCGTTGATGCTAATCTTAACTACAATCTTATATTCGGGTGGAGATGGACCCATGTCATGTATGCTATAGCCTCCTCCCTCTTCCACGTGATTCATTTTCCCGATCAAGGGAAGATAGTCACAGTCAACCAACTGTCCTTCTTTGCCTCTTCCTCCTCGAATGGTAATGTTCGATATGTCAAGCACATCGGTGCTCCTTATGAGAGTGTGGGTTGAGGAATTTTTAAAGATCCTGCCTTGATGGGAATTTTTCTGCTTCCACCTCCTCATGTTTCCTTTATCAACATGATTTCAGTCAAGTCTTCTCCTTGGGTTGTACCTTCGCTGAATCTTGTTGATACACGGGGTGAGGTTATGTCGTTAAGTCCTGCCAAAATTGATTATGTGGAAATTGTTTCAACCTCACCTTCGGTATCCTTTGATCGTCCTATTTCAAGTTCATATCTCAATGTGTCTTCTAATTCCCCATGGCTTGGTTCTGGCTTGAAAATCATGTCTATGTGTCTTTAGAAGTTCTCTTCTCCACTGCCTATTGACATGTCAGTTTCTCCTAACATTCTCAACATCTTTCAACTAAGGGTAACTTTATCTCTTCATGGATTCAAGTTTTTTCTCCCTCCCCAATTTTTTACCGATTGCACATTATTTAATGGGGTTGTCATCTAACTCATAACCCTCTCTTTCCCAACGGGCATGGGGGCACAGCCTTATATGAGTTCTATTGTCAACATCTTTCAACTAAGGGTAACTTTATCTCTTCATGGATTCAAGTTTTTTCTCCCTCCCTGAGTTTTTACCGATTTACCATTATTACAATGGGGTTGTCATGTGACTTGTAACCCTCTCTTTCCCAGCTGGCATGGGGGCACAACCTTATATGAGTTCTACTCTATTATTTGGCCAAGTCAGTTCTTACTCGTTATGTCAATGGTAAAACTTCGGTGTTCATCTGTGTTGATTGATTACCTGAGTCCGAGCATGGACTCTCTCAAAAAGTACTATGCTTAGTGCATCTTGCATGGTTACTTTTGTACAATAGTGTGTCATTCATTTTTGTACTGTGTGGTTTGGTCTGATACTTTTCAAGCAGATTATTTGATTATTATGTTTTTTCCTGCCTTGCAGATGTCGATTTCCCCTCACGTTGGTTTTGTTGATGGTGCTTGTCATAGTACATGGAATATATCATTCGCGACATGGGCCATCTATGACCCCCATGCTGAGTTGATTAATCTTCAAGGTATATGTCTAGGTTGAACAACTAATAACATCACTGAGTATAGTGTGGTTATCGAATTATTGTTAGAAGATATTACTTTTGGAATCTGGGAATCTGTTGTCAACCTTGGTTCACATCATATTGTTCTTCAACTCAATGAGAAATATTGCATCAGAAACCCTTAGATATTCAGAATGTATCTACGTATTCGTCTGCTAGAGACAAATTTTGATTACATTACATATCATCATATTCCTCGACACATGAATACATTAACATATGCATTAGCTAATGATGTGCTAGATGGAAATTTGCGAAACATGTAACAATTAAAAAACAAAAACATTTGTACCATAGTAAGCAAGGAATTATGACATATACATACATACATACATACATTTCTATATGTGTGTGTGTGTGTTTGTGCTAGTAATGTTTGTCATACATCAAAATCTCAAAAAATAATATGTGTTCGAAATACATTGTTGGCTCACAGGCCTCAAAAATATGGAATGCTAGACCTATGCACTAAACAACATAAAGCTCATGATAGTATGTAACTTCTCAGACTACGCAAGTCATCAGTCAGTGAATCCAATTTGACACCCCTACCATATGCCTCTTCTATTAGCATGGGATATCACCCAGCTGAGCATACTTTGGGATCCCATGGGTCAAAGCCTCAAGATTCCATGCAATCTCCTCCTTGTTGTCACTTCCCTCCTAATAAGGAGCGACATCAAACTGCCAAGCGACACGCCTAGCGATAGGGGATATCCTTGTAGGGAATTCTAGTCCAACATCTACATTCATAAAAGTGTCAGGAACACATAGATATCAAAAAAAGTAAAAAAAATAAAAAAACAAAAAAATTGTTTGTTTTTACCTCCATCATAAAAATCCTCCCCTTTTAGGAGTGACATATCTAAGTCTTTGTGGAAGTCGGTACCGCTGTAAGGCCAATCCTCCACTACGATCAGTTGTCATCATAGACATGAGGAAAAGGCAAGCTTGTAGGACATTTGTTCCCCCCCCCCCATAGCCATGGGCATCAAATTTCTCCAACGAACCATTCGTGGGTCTCGAGGCATCGAAGAATCTATTTCAGTCAGTTGGTATTGGAACAACGACACCCGTTCCAAGAAGAAAGTCACCAACACAGATCCAAAGAAAAACTGCTTGAGGTGTTCGGCCTTAGCTTTTGATAGCTCAAGCTTCATGTTGATTTTCATTGCATCTTCCCAATTAAAGATAGTGGGCATCATGCAGTCTATAGCATACTAAAACTTCGACTTGTTGGTCTCATTTGGCGCTTGGGACCCAACCACTCTATTGATGGTCAACAATAGCACTCTCAACACAAGATCCTGAACAGTCATAATCTTGATCTTGCTACTTTTGGATTTGAGAGCTTGTGATGCAGGAAAGTGTTCCTTCTGCAGACAGAGACAACCCCTCTAGCCCTAGAGTGGGTCTAGTCACAAACAAGGGCAAATCAATGATAGCTTTCCTTAAACAGTTCAAGTTAGAGGCCTACCTCAACCGATGGTCGATGGAGTTCCGTTGCGCTGCTCCAACTTCCACTTCCTCAACGAGTGATCAACTTGAAACAAAGCAAAGGAAATACAACAAAGCACGTAACCAGATACAACAATGAACTATTTACTCACAAAGTCAAGAAGTCATGAGCTATCAAGTACATTACATACAAAACATAGGAAAACATCATTGATTGCATTAATAATGAAATAAGATGCAGCTTACAACCAAAGTCTTGACATCACAAACCTTCTCAGAGAAGAATCCAACCAGCGTGTTCTTCATGCATTCACTCTTTGAAGATGGATCTCCCAAAATACAAGAGTTCTCTCACTCACAAGTTTTACACAAGATTAAGGGCACTTCACAACCTTCCACAAGCTACCAACAATTCCACACTTATCACACTCACACTAGCTATCTAGCAAACTCACAAAGCACTCATAGCACTGCTCAACTAGCCAACTAACAAACTGTCCAACTAGCCATGCATAGCAATGGTGAGAGTTTAAATAGGAGAAGGAGTCTCCATGAAAGGTGGAAAGGAGAGCTTATCATCAAGGAAGGTAGCACAATTGACGGAACTGCCACACCAGGGAAGGAAGGGCGACATAAACAAGGCCACCAACCAGGTTTGGAGTCATCTGGAAGGCCGAATGTTGGAACAATTCACCCAATATGGATCATTGCGGGCACATAAATGATATTCAGCGCTGACATCGCAAGTGATCAGTGAAGATAGTCAGATCATCGCTGAAGGGACCATAAGGACCTGCGCTGATGTATAAAATCGAGCCATCATGGGAATCGCGTGTACTTCCGTGCTGGCAATGCAGTCTGTCTGTTCATGAGTGCTTATCAGCACTTATATTCAGCCAAAAGTCGTGATGAGGCAGAAAACTTTGGAAAAGTGGGTCAATTGGCAGCACAGGGAAGCATTTGTCTGTCATAAGCATGTTTGACTTGGACACATGACACAGTGAGAAGACCGGGAGTGAAAGCGGTGATAAATTACTATGTAACAGAGCTTCTAGGTAATGTTTGACAAGTAGCATATTCACGCTTGCCCCAGTCGGCCTCGACCCATATAGGTTGACTGGTTCCCCTCTCTGGGATAGTCTTGTGATGAAATAGATGTCTAAAGTCTCCAACTCCAGCTCTTGGTCATCGATGATGACAATTTCCTGAATTATTTCCGATAGACTAATAAGGTACCGTAGCAACCCAGTTTATGCCTGTATACCTAGTGTAAGAAATAATTTGAGGAGTCCATAGTTCCTCAAAGCCCCCAAGCAATTTGGATCAGCTATTGCTTGAGTATCAATATCCTCATGCTCATGTTCTTTCCATTCTACCATTTTTCACTATTTCTACCTATAAAAACCATGTAATCAAGTCAATGATCATCCTTGGCCGGAACAATTTGGGTTCAAATGGCTGAAATAAGCAAGGATCGTGAAAAATTTTGCTCATGACACCAACACAACTGTTTTAAAAATAGTGGCACCGATGACATGGTTGGCACTTTTATACACCCCTAATTGGTGAGATTTCGTGCCTAGAAATCGCACCGACTAAGGGTGATTTTTTTTTGCCAAATTATTCCCATGAAACCCAAAAAATAGATAAAAACAAGAAAAATTAGTATGAAAATGGAGCTTAAGGTCTTAGCTATTAGCTACAAGTAATGGCTTAGCAAATGGCCTACCGGATCTCCTACAATCTGCTCTAGAACAATTAGGGCACAAGTGGGTAAAAAGCTCTTCACACAAAGGTAAAATGGTAAATGGTAAAAATAATTACTTTTTCCCTATTTTATCCATTGTTTCATGAAATATTAGGGTTTTTGAGTATTTTTTACCTATGTTTCCTCAAAACTGGATAATGCCTTTACCTTTGTTGTGCAGTGATAGGTGATTGATTGTCGATGATAGTACTAGGGTCTGCTTTCAAGATCATTTCCAAACCTTTAAACACAAAAAAACTATCATGCTCTTGTCATTTTGAACTCATTAAAGGATGTGAAACATCGTTTACCCACTATGTTTACCCCTTTTTTAGGCTAGGATGAACTATTTATGAAAAAGGTACTCCTTAACTGAAATGGTCAAGCGGTTCTCTCAAGTGTTATTTTTTATATTTTCAAGCTTGAGAGACACAAATGTTTGAAAAGGGACCATGTGGAGTTTTATTTTTCATGTCTTTATTAAACTCTCTAAGCGTGAAAACGATACCGAGTTCCACCTTTGTCGGACTCGTTAAAATATTAAATGACATAGGATTCGTCACCATGAAGAACATGAGCTTCTCCTTCCTAAGGCTCATTAAAAATACTAGTTTGGATTCATCCAAAGGATGGAAATACAGTTCAATCACATGTTTTCCCCTTCAAGCTTGCAATTTAAACAATAATTGGGGTACTTGCAAGAAACAGTGGTGGAAAATAGGAAATTTTATTAGTTGTGTTGGCAACTTACTCTTGAACATGACACTTTCTATTTTATGTCAGGTTGGGATATCCTCCTTTCATCGTTGACCTTCCTAGGTTGGGCCATTCGGTTTTTCCTCCCATTTGATCTCTACCACGTCATCATGACCACCGATCCTATGGATCCATAAGCTACCAAACTCCGCAGTCGTGTCGCTGATATGTTCAAGAGTTGTCCTTCTATAGTTACCCTCATTCCTGATTCTCTGTATCATCTAAAATAATTTGCATCCCTTGTCATGTCGATGATGCAGGATACATCATGGCCCTCCTTCGACACATCATTTCCTGTCAACTTCAAGTCATTATCCAGGAAGTTGGTTGAGAGACACCCTTCCAATAACTTAGAGATTGCATGCCTTAGCAATAAGTTCTTCGCACTCAATGACAAGTTCACATCATTAGCTTTCAATTAGGTGATTTCATGGGTGTTCAACCTCAGTTCCTTTATTTACATTCTGTAAATTGTACTGCTAGTACCTTGAGGACCATTGTCATTATTGGTGGTTTCTCTCGTGCTTGTTAACAGTTCACATCACTGACTGGTAATCAAGTTATTTTCTAGCATGTTCGAGATCAATATATACATTCACATGTTAGAATTTGTACTTCAACCCGGTCGTGTTGGAGTGCGAGACCCTAGACTTCGATTACAAAATTCCAGGTTACGAGGCGCTGTGACATGATTGTGTTGATATATATGTCTCTTTTAGATGGATGGCTGCAATCATGCCATGAGTTGCTCTATGTGATCCTTCCCATTATTGGATGGCTTTGACCATACCTTGGTTTCAATATGATCCTCTTTATTAGATGGTTGCACCGATGCCTGGATACATTTACATGATCATTCTCAGGATGGTTGCATCCATACCATGATTCATGTATCATTTGACAGAGTTTTCAGTAATGTATATGTATATGTACATGCTTGTAGGTTCTCCACTGACAGACTCTGGTTCCTTCACATGTTAGGGGGCATATATTACACAACAATTTGTCACTATACTTGTACTCCTTGTCCCATGATCTTGGAAGACCTCTACAATGAACCCTACATGCTTTCTTATAATGAAGAAACTCCCATTGTGTCCCTCTTCATGAGCAAAACAATTCCCTTCTGCATCATTTCCCAAAAATCTTCTCTTTATCCCAGTTTACAAGACTGGAACTAATGACACATGTCCTCCTCGTGCCGATATGCAAGGATTACAACTATCCCTAGTGTCGATCGGATTGACTGATCCCTTTCTCAGTCGCACTGATCCTCTTTTAGAAAGTATTTTAAATATGGAGCCAAAGCTTCCAACTCTAGAAGCTTTGTAACAGAAGCCTAGTGAATGGTTAGACCAGATGGAGTCATGGAGGTCAGTTTGGGCTCCTTTCTCCTATTAGGATGGAACTAATCCAAGAGATAAGGCCTTCTCCCATGAGAAGAGGAACCATCTCCCCTCCATCCAAGCTATATAAACCTCTCTTCTTCCAAAGCAGAAGCTAGTTCTAATTAAGTTCTGGTTGGAGCTTTGATTTTGGAGTAATAAACAAGCTACCCATAGTTTGTAGCTCTCGTTTATGTGCTTAAGGGATAATTATGAGTTATTTTTGGTGTGAATACTAAAGGGAGGAGCCTTGAGACTACCATTATTGGGGCTATCCATGAGATGCTAGCATAAGTCTGTGGGAACCCAGATATGTTAAAGGAGAACAACAACGTCAAGACATCGGTTGTAATCTCTTCTTGAACTAATATAGATGCAACTATCAATTGATTTCCTACATGAAATTTCATATTACATATTTATGGCTTAATGTTTCCTAACTTTTTAAGTAGGCTAAATGCAATTTGTATGTTATCACATTTGTTGTTATCCATTGTTTACATGTTTTAGGTGTTCAAAGGAAGGAAATGAAAGATAATTGGAGAAAGGAAGAAATATCAACACCAAGTGGAATAACATACTAAGATGTAGGCCCTCTTATTTGATTATAGCTTACGAATATCTTTAATAGATTGTTCGTTTGTGGCTAGATCCACTCTCTCGAGCTAGTGGAATTGTTTGTGTTCACACTTATAATTTACCTGATCCACAATCACAACATAGCATGATGCATCATTGAAACTCTTCAGCATCATAAGCATCATCACCATTGATAAGCATCATTACATACCAAGGACTTCTAAAGAAAACATAATGCCGACAATGCATTAGTAGAAGCATATCAAATGCTCTCCCTGAACTTGTGCCAACTCTTCACTATCAGATCTAATCATTTCATATATCAGCACGAATCATGAAGGAATCATCATCAACGAGTTACAAATCAAGTCATCAAAAAATTATGAGGGCAAAAATTACTTCTAATTAGCATCAAAAACTGTAATCATCAACCATCAAAACAAAAAATACAATTGATAATTTATTGAACAGTATCAGACCCTTGTCCTGAGTCTATCCCTATGTTTTTTCATCAAATCAAAATATACACGACTGTGTAGTCTAGAACTCATGTACAAACCTAACTTTTCTTCACAAGATCCATATACAGGGAGTGGAATACTAAAATTCCACACTTTTAGCCCCCCTAAGTCTGTTATGATTATACTTGGTCCTAGAACATTTGATGAAACATCAATTCCAAGAATAATGTTCCCATGACGGTTCTTCATGGAGACTCCATTTTACTCTTATCTCCAACCATGTGATGAGAACGACGACTATCTATGTACCATTCATCTTCATCTTTGAATGAGCAGAGAGCAAGACCACGCCTTATCTCATCTTCCCTTTCTTTCTTATTGGTGGATCCATATTTTTCATGTTTTCTGATATTAATGTTCTTATTTTTTTGCTTACCATATTGTCTATGAAGATCCATAGACTTGTTCTTACATTCTTTTTCTACATTTCTGAACTTGTTGCAAGCATAACACATTATATTTTTCATATTCCTTCTATTGCAAACAATGGATTTGTGACCAAACATATTGTAAGAAAAAACATATCCCTTAAAATACCTAGAAGTTGATGATCTTTTTGTGAGACAATTATTAGCTTGAAACATTATACTTATGCAACTAGCTCCAACATGTCCAAAATTATGACATATAGAACACTAAACATTATTGATCAAAGGAAAATTTTGATTAACACTTCTATAGTTAGCAGTAAATGATTTCCTTTGAAGACTTTGTTTCCTTGGTTGTTGATGGGGTTGACTTCTTATCTCGTTGTTGAGCATTTCAGATTTTGCAATAGAATTCCTTGCCTCAACTTGTGAGCTAGATTCACCTTTAACAGTTTCATGAAAACCAAGACCAAATTTAACGACATGAAATATTTGAATAGTAAGAATATTATCCAAAATCTTAGTACAATCTTGGAATCACAAAATTTTATCCTTTTCTTTTAATTTACCTTTTAGGATATTTACCTCAGCCTAATATTGCTTTTCCTTTTCTAGATACTGCCTCCTGATGATTTCTTCAACCTTTGTTCCTTCCTCCACTTGTTGTTTTATTGTAGAATCTCATTTTATTTTTCTTCAAATGCTTGAAGTAATTTCTCATTATGCTTATTTGATTTTTTAGGATCTTATTTTAGAGAGACAACCTCAGCTTCAAGTCCTTTACAATAAATGGTTCTTTCCTTAAGTTCCTTGGTTGTTGTATCCTTTTCATTCACATGAATTCTTAATGATGTTACTTCATCCCACAACCTTTGAAATTGATCTTCCTTTTCCTTGTACTACTTCCTTATTTTGTTTCCTCACTCCAACTAAGTCTTTAACATGGTAACCTCTTCTTTGTAGGTACATTCCCTTTTATCAAATAGATCTTGTTGATCGCTAATTTTATTTGTGAGCATTTTATCTTCTTATTCTATGGTCATTACATTTCTTTCACTTTTACCCATAAGATAAAATTCAATTGTTTCATTTTCATAATCATTATATTCAATATTTCATGAACATGGAAAGGTATCACCATAGGATCAAAAATCAATACCTGATAATTATTTTTCTTGATCATATTCATTATGAGGTGATTTAGAATCTAAATATTTTCTTCCATCTAATAGCCAATCATCTCTATCTCAGCTACTATCTCTTTCAAATGTCTTCTTATTTTGAGGTGCTTTATTTTTTTGCTTCTTTCTCATTGTCTTGGCAGATCTCCTTCAAGTGATCAAGCTTTTGCCAAAGGACCAGATTTGATACTGATTGTTGGGAAAAAAACTGAGAATGGGGGGGGGGGGGGTGAAAGGGGGTTGAATCAGTACTTTAAAAATTCACAATAATTATTTTCCATATACACGACTTTACTGAACCCAAATCACATATGTACGTGATTTTTGTAAAAGAAACTATTGTATGCTTAGGAAACGTGTAAGACAACTAATTATTTATTTGTTAGACTTAAACCAGAATGTAAGAGATTTATCAAGAATTTGATAAGCCATAAGTAGGTGCAGTAAGAACATAATAAAGTATCACACATAAGCAACAGAAATGAACACCAAGATTTAAGGTGGAAACCCAATGTGGGAAAAAACCACCTGCTCTTGTTGTCTTTGACTTCTTTTTAAGATAAAAAGACTTTTTGCAATCTTGTACTGGTGCAGACTCATAAGAGTACGTGGGCACCCACCCAAAGAAGGCTACAACCTTCACTTGTTTTCCATATCCTACTAGAAGGGAGCTCCAACCCGATGGTTCTTGTACTGACATATACATGTATGAGTACACAGACACCAACCTGCAAAAGGCTAAAACCTTCACTTGTTCTATAGATGCTACTAAAAGGAAGCTCCAACCCCCTAATTTTATTTACCAACTACCACTAGAAGGAAGCTCCAACTCCCTCAACTTCGGGAACCACGTTTCATAAATTTTCATACTACATCCACCTGCTACAACACATCATAACTTGTAGGTCACTTTTCATCAAATTTTCAGACTAGACCCACTACCAACACTCAGCTGAATATCAATAATCAGATTGTAACAAAATCATCAATCTCTGACACAACTAAATCAACCAATCACTAAAACACAATCAACTGAAAATTAATCAAAACTCATACAATCAACTGGAGTAGCTAGATCACTATAACTAGAACACAAAACTGAAATCACAATGCTACATCAACACACAGAATCAATTGCAACCTTGATCATTCATATTCCAACATGTACACTCTACTTCACTTAAGGAAACCCTCGTGTATACATGCTTTTTTGTAGAGAAACCTGAGTACAGATCTTAATATACTGAAAAATTGCAATTTTGAAGCAGTCACAAAGTTGACCAATGATATTCTAAAATATTATGCTAGCTTATAGAATCCTCATACAGTTAGCAACATCAATAATATTTTCATCCAATCAACATGTAACTAAATTCAACTTCATCATTCAATCGGTTCTACTTCAGACATTATCACTGAACCCAAATCAACATGATGACATCATTGGTATACAACGGAGATACAATAGCACTAATCGGGTTGATCAGCCATTTATGAACATAAACCCTTCCTTTATATACATGAATTCAAAGAAACAAACTTGGGTGTATACACGACTTCACTGAGACAAACCTACGTACAGACCTGCAAATTTTTTACCTAAAATTGCATAGCTCTGTAGAACTTCAGAAAGACTAAGATCATAATATTCAGAGATAAAATCATGCATAAATACTTAGATCTAGTCAATCCATGAGAAGATCATACAATGGAAATTCATTTTAGGTCTCATTATCCCGATCCATCATTGTGTTCATTGATGCATAATTATTTCAGATTTGTGTGTCAACTATGGCCCTTACATTGCAAATATAGTTCATATTGAAGTATTCATCAAAATCCATTTGACCTGCACACTTAGCACTTTTATCTTTGCATTTTTCTATAGTTAGAGCCTTAGCCAATACGATGGGTCAAACCCTTAATTATGCTAATGGTATTCTTTGACGGGATCAATATACATTGTCACATTCATTACTATGGGCTAGTACCATGATAAATACCCCTAGTATTTAGAATACAATAGTGAGGATTCCATACATGAATTTTCTTCTTTGTACCTGCATGTATACACAACTTTTTCTTGATGAACCCGCACATAGATATTCAAATATTCACCTTTATCAATATTCTACTTTTGATCTGTAAACTTTTATCCCATCATTCTGTTATTTTGTTCCATCACTTTGTCACCTCTGAATTGACTTATGGATTCATCTAGTTACCATATATTTGTTCTGTTACAATTGAGTTGCCATCAAGGAAAACACATGCATCATAATTCCAACACAAGAAAGGATCAATTTGGCTTAGCCTTGGTCAGATTGAGAAAATTCAAAACAAATTAGGAAAAAATGGATAGAACAATTGTTATACTATCTATATTTTGAAGCAATTTTTGGCAGCAGTACCTTTTCAATCCCTTGAACATAGCACTTTCTCACCATATTCCTCTTTTTTTTAGCTTCTCTATGAACCCTACCATTTTATGAGTCTTTCCCTAATACCTAGTTGCCTTTGTATATTTCTGCTCCTCTTAGTGTTCTCAAGTCTAATTTACCTGGTATTCCTAGTGTCATGCCTTCTATTGTTTAAGGGATAAGCCTACTCCCTAGATTTTTTATTGATCACCTACTCTTATGAAATATTTTCCCTAATTCATTTCATCCCATTGTTCTAAACTATCTCTGAAATCATTCACATTGTCTCATTTCACATGAATTTAAGTAGGAATCCTTATTTCCTACCTTTGACGGATTTCTTCTGATGAACTTAAACACCTTATCTAGGAAGTATATCAAGAAGCATTTTAGTACCATGGATCTTGGAGTCCTCAGTGGAAGGTTTTTGTGTTTGACTTATGATTTTAATTAGTGGCTTCTATTTCAAGAATTATGTGAGTGTTCAACACCAAAATACTCTTATTCACACTAAATAGATTGTGCTATGCATATTTGAGGCCATCATCACTAGACTGTACCTTGGGTAGAGGCTTACATCACTCAGCCTTCTCTCCTCTCCCAAGCTGTGAATATTAGTTTTAGAGACAACTTATTAGATTCATTACATTATCACATATATCCACATTTTTCCTATCCATGCACACAGTTGTCATACCTTCATTGGATATCACTCTAGTTTTGTGACTGAACATGGGAATTCCCAACTCAAGACATGATTCTATATTTTGACATATGTTTTTGTTCCTAGGTATCCTTCAGTTCCAATGGTCAGACACTCTCTCTTTAGTCATATTATATAATGTATTTTGGCCATCATCTTCTCCAATAACCTTGCACTTTAGGGGTGTCTATTACACTATAAAATACCTCCTCATCAGCTAAGAGGAGAAGAACAACTTAGACTGAAGTAAAACACTAATTTATAACCCTATTTTCCATGGTAGCATAACACATAAACTTGTAGAAGGCATGCTAACACGATCTAGTGGACTAGCAGACTGCATTAACCTAGGAATGCATGCTATGTATCTTCAATAAGGTGGCATTACATGAACTTCATGAGCTCACTAAGGAAAATCACGAGTTAATTCATTGTGACTCCATCATTTACTCAAATTTGACTCTAAAAATTTGGAAGGGAACACCTAAAACTTGTCTTTGGAAGTTACCTATCCTAAAAAATACTACTATGCAAAGAAAGATAAATAAGGCACAATAAATTTGTGGCTTTTGCCCACAATGAATTGGTGATGAAAATGGAAACATTTGAGCATCCCCATTCCTATATATTAGAGGCTAGCACATTGTAATCAAGATCAAAATTCATGCATTTTAATGATATCGACATGTTGTTGAGATGGAGAAAGAGAATAGTGTGGAGTTGGAGGAAGTTTGGTTGCAACACTATGGTTTTAATATTCGTTCTCCAATTTAATAGTATATCTCTACCATTGTTCTGTCTACATCATGGTCTAAATGGTTACATTTTACATGCTATGATTCTACGATTTATATTAAATCTTTGATATTGATGCATTCTATTTCTAAATGTCATTATATGTTAGTATCTTGAATTATATAATTTTATATATGTTATGCATATCACTTGTTGTTCTCCTTGTGTGAAGGTCTAATTCTTTTATGTGGTCATGTTTTCCTTCTCTACCACACAGACAATTGTAGCAAATCTATGCAGAGGATAACTAGGTCTCCACTCATACTAGCTTTGTCAAATATTATCTAGCATTTTTTGAGTTGTGTTATGTTCTTTCCATGACTAACCCATGTAGTTAACTCAGGGTTTGAGGGGTGCAGGCAACACCACTTTATGGGGTTCGAGGCAGCATCGTAGAAAATTTTGGTTTTGGAACCTATGTTAGGTTGGGTGGACCCACCTATGGTTTTGTGCATGTTTTTTGCACATGTTTTTTGGACACGATGGTTTTCGGTCCACGGTCTTAGACGCGATCATTTTTGTCCATGGTATTGGATGCTTTAGCATGTATAAATATGTATTATAACATTGAAAGGAACATAATGAAAAATCAAGCTTGTAGTCTCGGTTTTAGATCCAGGGGAAAATCTCTGTGTATATTTGTTTTATGTGTTATGCTCTCACATTGTCTATTTTATGTGTTTTAGAATTCGTATGCAGGTAATTGCTGTATAGGGTTAAAACATACATTTGGTATCATAGTTGTTTTGGCTTCAAGTGGACACCTTGTTGCTGATGGGTTTCACTCAGGCCTGTGGTAGACCCTATTTAGTGGGAGATCTGCGAGATCGATTCTGGTGGTGAAAGAAGATGGCGAGTAGTGGAAATATAGAGATCGAGAGATGGAGGATCTATTGGTGGATAAAGATCAGTGGATTGTGGTAGATCCAGGTACTAAACCAAGAGGAGTGTTCGACGAAGAATGGAAGAAGTTGGATCAGAAGGAAAAGAGCACAATAAGATTGTGTGTCTCAGATTCAGTATTGGTGAATGTATCAGGGGAAGCTATGACGAAGGCTTTGTGGGACAAGTTAGGGACTTTGTACCAATCTAAGTCTCTGGTGAATTGCGGGAAAAGTTGTATAACCTGAGGATGAAAGATGGAGACTTAGTGACAGAGCATCTGAATGCATTTAATACTGTGGTAAGCCAGCTAACATATGTTAATATTAAAATTTTAGATGAAGATAAGTGCATCAGTTTGTTGTTTTCTCTACCAGATTCGTGGGACAGTCTAGTTATTTCAATAAGCAGCAATGCAACTACCTTACAGTTTGATGAAATAGTCTCATCCTCACTGATGAAGGAGATGAGATGGAAAAATGTGGAGAGATATAATGGTGATGCCTTGTCTGTATGAGGACTATTGCAGAATAGAAAAAAAGAAATAAGTCATCAAGTGGGAGATCTAAATCTCCAGAAAAACTTGTAAAGGTGGTGTGATGGAAATGCGAAAAGGAAGGGCACTACAAAAGGGACTATAAATATAAAGCTCCTAATAAAGGAAAGGGATCTGATGATGCTCCTTTTGCAGAGGTGAAAACCAACTCAGATGAAGGTGGGGATGTTTACTTGGCTTCTTGAAGTACACATGTAGATCATGAGGCATGGTTGATTAACTCAGGTGCATACTTTCACTTCACTCCCCATAGAGAGTGGTTCCACGAGTATGAGAAATACA
>APFE030931783.1:258125-279720 GCA_000404065.3 Pinus taeda | reverse complement strand
CTTTGTATCTCTTAACCATTTTGCTTATGCATTAACGATATTCAGTTTTCAGTTATTTATATGTTACAGCATGAATGTCTGAGTTATCATTTGGCACTTTTGTACGATGATAACTATTTGTTTATGTTTAGTGTATGAATAGCTCATTTATGCGATAAGTTTTAACAGCTGTTTCGTCTAACTTATTATACGAAGTAGCTCATTTTTATCGAATTCCTTTCTTACGATAGCTAAATGATCTTTATTACCAGTTATTGTATGAAATATTTTTAGATCACATAGAAGAAATATCGCACCTCGGTTTAGCATAAATTTAGATGTTTTTCTGTTTATTAGAATACATAGCATAGCATTAGATTAGATACAAGTATTCTAGTCCGAACAGAAACGCCCTTCTTTCTCATACAAACACACACTGAATTGGGAAACTGGTCCCAGATCGCTAGTCGGACCCGCTATACCAAACAGATAAGGAGCTGCCAACCAAGGTCCGGACCGAGCGGGTATCCCCCTTGTTGTTGACCCGATTTTTGAGGCCTTCAACATATTTGGCACTAGAAGGAGGGCCTGAACTATGAATGGCAAGTAAATCCAAATCAAAGTACCATTCTGAGAGTAATTCACCCTCACCATCTCCTCCGACTTCTCCATTGCACTTAAATCCAGAGTTAGAAGTCGCTAGAGCATCATCCGCTGCTACAAATCCTGACATTTCAGATCAATCTGTAATTGAACCTCCTGAAGTCGAATCTTTGATTCATAAACTTCAGCGATTTTTCCATTTCCCCTCAAAGATCTGATAAATCTCAGGGCAGTGTTACTTCGCAGTATAACCCCGTTCATCCCCTAAGCAGACTTAAGAGTGAAAATTTCGGTATTCGGCCAACCGAACTACCTCTTCCTAAAAGGAAAAGAGCAAGGAAGTCACCTAAAGAGTCCGACAGCGAGACCATTTCATCAACATCTTCCATCTCAACTTCTCCACCATGAATTCAACCATCTATTCCACCACCCTAGACCATTATCAATCCACCTAGTGGAATCCCTACAACTCCTCCTCAATCATCTGCGATCATAATCACCTCATCTTCTCAATCACAGGGATCACTTTCTGCGAGTCCCCTTGTTAGCAGTTCAGCACTGGCCCAGTCTCCATGGAACAATCCTGGGGCAGTCTTAATGCCTGCAGCCTTGAGTCAAACATCAGCCCATCCTGAGAAATCGCTGCCCAAGTTCAATCCTGAGGCAGACATGCGAGCAAAAGAGCACATAAACAACTTTATGCTATCCATCAATCTCAACGAGGTTACTAATGAAGATGTTGTTGTCCGACTGTTTCCTTATACCCTACAAGGAATAGTTGGACCATGGTATTTTTCGTTACCCTCTGGATCTATTACCAGTTGGGACATCTTCCAAGATCAATTTCTAACCAAGTTTGGTGACGACAGGTCTACAACAACGTTAATCAATGACCTATCCAACCTTAAGGTAGAATCTAGAGAACCGATTAAAGATTTCAATGTACATTTCAATAAGATTTTAAACAAAATTCCTACTACTTCCCAGCCCAGCGAGGAAGTGCGATGTGAATGGTATATCACTACATTACCATCAAACATAGCAATCTTCGTGGACAGGGCTAATAAAACAACTCTTGCTGAAAACATGAAAGAAGCCATAGCAGTAGAGAAACATATAATAGCCTTAGAGAAGAAGTCCACATTAGAAGACCGAAAGTCTAAGAAGGTCACCTTCAAAGAAGATTCCAAGAAAAAACAAGCAAAAGATCCATTCGATTTGGAGGGATTGCAAAAAGTTCTTAAGACCATGTCAATGAAATGGTCGACATAAAAAAGAAAGTAGCAGAAAATTCTTCAAAAAGGCCCTACAGAGCTTTTAAAAGAGGCCCGTCAATGGATTCAAAGCCACCCAATGCTATAAAAAATGCTGGATCTGAGGAAAAGGAAGAGGAAATTGCCATTGAAGGGAAAACCGATGATGAAGAAGTTGTAGAATTACGAGGAATGTTGGATTTGATCCTCCCAAAAGAGGAAGATGAAGAAGTATTCCCAGTTAACACATGAAGTAGAAACTAGCTTGATCCTCCCCAAACCACCCCAAAACCAAAGAGCGCAAGCTCTGCAACAAAGGATAAAGTTGCAACAAAGAAAACAACATCTAAAGCGACTCAAACTAGCCCAGTCCAAACAAATTCACCTACTCCATCTAAAAAGCTGATCGTTTCGGATGAAATGGAGTACAATATCATAGAAGACATGAAAAAGACTAGGGAAAATATCACCCTGTATGAATTGAGAAAGCTAAAGCATCAACAAAAGATAATGATGAAATAATTACATGCTGTGCCAGTTGCACCTTTTCCTGCCGCTGTAATTTCTCAAGCTTCTCAGAACATGGGAAGACCTCCAAGTAAAACGACTAACAACATTGATCCAAATTACATCGCTTTAATTGGAGGTAGATCGAGATCTCATACTCCCCCTTTTCTCCTTACTTTTTAAATTTTTAACAAAAATGTACATAATTGTTTGGTGGATTCAGGTGCTTCATCGAATATTCTACCGAAGTCCATATGCACCAAATTAAACGTTCAACCACAGAAATCCGTTGTTCGCATAGTTCAGCTAGATTGGTCTCAAGTCGAAGTCATTGGCGAACTAAATCAAGTAACCATAAGGTTGTCATCCAACCCGAAGGTATGTCAAGTAATCGATATTTTAGTGGCTGATATCCCTGAATTTTATTGCTTAATTCTTAGCAGGGATTGGTTAGAAAAATTGCATGGATACTTCTCAACTGACTGGTCGCATATGTGGCTACCTTACAATGGTAAGCCAAATCAAATAAAAGTTGAACGAGAATTACATCAAAAGTACACAGTAATGGAGTTAGAAGGGGAAAATAAACCAGTAGCATATAACATTAGCATAATTGGCAATTATTCAGTAGATTCTTTTCTCAGAAATTTTAATGCTCATACATCCCCATATTTAGAACATTTTGTTTTGTCCCAAGTCAAAAAATTTTCTCAAATGGATAGTTCAAAATGTATCAATTTTTTAGATAAACATATAAATAAATCTTTGTTTTGGAAATTATTTTTTGATGGTTCTAAATCCAACGAAGGAGAAGGAGCAGGATGCATGCTAATTAGTCCAGAATGAGACAAACTCATGTTAACATGCAGGCTCAAATTTGATTGTACCAACAATACATCAGAATATGAAGCTTTAGTTCAAGGGCTATACAAAGCAATCAGGCTAAACATAAAGTATCTCCACATCTTCGGAGACTCTGAAATTGTAGTCAGACAGGTACGGAATACTATACATTGCCTGTCAGGTCATTTAAAACACTATCAATCTTTGTTCAAGATCTGACTGAGCATTTTACAGCATTCAATATTTCATCAATTCCAAGACTCCATAATGCAAGCGCTGACCTTTTAGCTAACGTAGCTTCTAAGCTCATTCCTTCAGAAGATTTTAGTCCAGATAGATTTTCAATAGAATTAATCTTTAGACCTTCTATTCCTGACAACATCACAAATTGGAGAATATTCAACGACGATCCTGATATCATAAATTTCCTTACTTCTAAAGGATCTTACTCCAACCAAATAATCGACGAAGATCAACATGATTAGCAATTACAACAAGATAGCACTCACAATGCTATACCTAAATCAGTGGTCAAGTTAGAAGACCTGTACGATTTGAAAGATCGGTTTAAAATGTTCACAAATTCGAAGCTCCAAAGTTTGACCTTGAATTACGAATCAGTAAACCTGGGAACCGATGCCAAACCCCAAAACATAAATCTAGGCCTTGGCCTAGACCCCGAAGAAAAGCTAGCATATATTCGTCTTTTAAGACAATACAAAAATGTGTTTGCTTGGAATTATGATGAACTTAAAACATACGACACCTATATCATCCAACATACTATTCCGATGATCGATAATGAAAAACCTATCACACAAAAATTTAGAAAGATTCACCCCAACTTATAAAATCAAATAAAAACCGAACTCAATAAGCTGTTGAAAGCCAAGATAATTTTTCCTGTCAGACATTCTAAATGGGTCTCGAATATGGTACTTGTTAGAAAGAAAAACGGAGATATTAGGATTTGTATTGACTTTCGCAATCTCAACAAAGCCTGTCAAAAGGAAAACTTTCCCTTACCACCTATGGAGCAGATATTGCAGGCAATGGCAGGCTCAGAATTAATGTCTTTCTTGGATGGATTTTCAAGATACTATCAAGTGCTGGTAAATCCTGATGATCAATTGAAGACCACATTCAGAACTAAATGGGGCACATATGCATATCGCAAGATGCCATTTGGTTTGATCAGTGCTGGTGCCACATTCCAGAGGGCCATGGACATTGCATTTAAAGGTTTAGTCAATAAGTCAATAGTAATTTATTTGGATGATATAACCATGTACTCCAAGAAACGAGGCGACCATCTCAAATACTTAAAGCAAATATTCCAACGATGTTTAAGGTACGGAATTTCACTTAACCCAAAGAAATATTTTTTCGCATTAAGTGAAGGGAAACTTCTAGGATTCATAGTGTCAAAATCTGGTATTCACATTGACTCTGACAGAATCGAAGAAATTTCTGAAATATCCCTACCTCATAACAAAAAAGACATGCAATCCTTCCTTGGTCAAATCAATTTTGTAAAGAGATTTGTTCCAGATTTTTCACGAATTGTATCTCCTTTACAAACTATGATAAAAAAGAACTCTGTTTTTAAATGGGGCCAAGATGAACATGAAGCATTTAACCTGATCAAACCAGCTATCATTAATGCTCCATCTTTAGCTACTCTGAATTTTTTAGAGCCTTTTATTTTATACACATTTGCCTCAGATAAGTCATATGCTACGATACTTACCCAAACGAATCAAGAAAAGGCGGAAGCACCAATTGCTTTTTTTAGTTCAAATTTGCAAGGTGCTGAATTAAATTACTCAGACGTGGAGAAGCAGGCTTATGCTGTTTTCAGAGCAATCAAATACTTAAGACCTTTTCTAGTCAAAACCCACACCAAAATGATAGTATTGTTTTGAGCGGTAAGGAATCTTCTATTACAAAAGGATGTCGGTGAGAAAAGGGCCAATTAGGTAACTGCCTTACAAGAATATGACATAGAAATTAAACCAGCAAACAATGTAAGAGGTCAAGGCTTTTGCAAAATGCTGGCTGGAGCGTCACAAATTTCTGAAATCCCATCTGTAGAGGTACAAGTGTGCAAGGTAAGCCTAAACGATGAGTAGTCATTATATGCTGATATTATTTATTATCTTAAGAATGGATATGCTCCTTCATACCTCGATTGCACAAAGAAAAGAGCTCTAAGATTAAAAGCCAAACAATATCAGCTAAAAAATGATATTCTTTTTAGAATGAATTACGATTCTGTTCTTCTTAGATGTCCTGAGAAATCTGAAGCTGATAAAGTCTTGCAGGAACTCCATGACGGGCCAGTAGGAAGACACTACGCTGGAGATGCTACTGCACATAAAATCTTGTGCACAGGATATTACTGGCCCACATTATTCAAAGACTTGCACAGTTATGTGAGGAAATGTCAAGTTTGCCAAACTACTGCTCGAAGACAGAAGAATCCACCCTTACCACTACAACCAGTTAACATCGGCCAACCTTTCAGTTAGTGGGGATTGATCATTGGACATAATAGGTGAGATCATTCCTCACTCTTCCAAGCAGCATAGATATATCCTTACAGTAACAGATTATTTTACTAAGTGGGTAGAAGCAGTTCCACTCAAGACAACTAATGCTGAAAATATCATTGAGTTCATAGATCAATCTATAATCACCAGGTTTGGATTACCTTCCACTTTAATGTTCGATAATTCATCATACTTTTCTAGAAATGAAATGAGTGAATTTTCACTTAAAAGAGGATTCAAACTTAAATATTCGGCCAATTATTATCCACAAGGCAATGGATTAGCCTAGTCTACAAACAAAAACCTAATTAGGATTATCAAAAGAACAGTAGACCAAAATCAGAAAAATTGGCATAAATCCTTAATATGTGCTTTATGGGTAGACCGAATAATGAAAAAAGCTTCCATTGACACTTCTCACTTTAATTTAGTTTATGGGAGAGAAGTTGTTCTTATGACTCATTTAGAAATTCCTTCTTTGTCTCTGGTTCAATACATTGATGAAGTACCAACTTCCTCATTAAACTTAAGGCAAATGAAAATAATCAAATTAGAAGAACAGCGAGAACAAGCTAAGAAAATGCATGCTCATCATCAGGGATTAATAAAATCCTCTTTCAATTCAAATATAATGACCAAAAAAGAATTTCAGGTGGGAGATTTAGCTTTAAAATGGGACAAGGCACACAAAGAAAAGGGTAAAATACAAAATTTCAAAGAATGTGGCTTGGTCCTCTTCAAATTGTAGAAGTTGTAGGTCCATCGACATTTGTGTTGAAGGATTTGGCAGGTAAAAGAGACTCTTTGCCTCTCAATGGACAAATTCTTAAAAAATATTTTCCATAGAAGATTATTCTACTATTTCATAGAGTAATAGTTTTTCTCTTTTTCAAAATAAAACCAGTTGTGAATGGTTACATTAGGCATTTACGAAAAAGATACCAACTCTCTTTCAGATTTTGATTTTTTTTTCGCTTGTATAGATAGCAAATCTTTTGGAAAATTGATCTTTATTATTGAAATATATAGTTAAAAACTCTAGCCTAGATATGACACTAGTTTCAACTTCATAAAAGTTTGATGAAGATAAACCTTTAGTGAAGAAATTGTTTTATATCAGTGCAATGAAAGGTATCAATAACAAAATAAAGATTCTTTGTAGAACAATTACATCCAAAAACTATATCATTGTCATCCAGAGCTATCTAAAGAAGACAATGACTTCCTCCCTGCTATGGAAATCACAACTTTCAGAGGAACAATCCAACGGTACACTTTATCTTGAAGAATGAGAGGTATCATCACGAGCCGGCTTATCATAGTCATAGATATTATAACTTGTTGACTTTGCCAAATACTGCATACCATAACAGGGCAATGACTCAAGATTGTTACAATCGAGAGGCAAGGGGTCTCATCACAAGCCATCTTGTTCAGCAAAGTTATAAATCAAGTGAATGACTGTGTCATAAATTTGCCACCAAACCAAGACATTGTTCTTTAAGAATAAAAAGAAAAAGCAATAAGTGTAGATATGGATTCTTCTTTGAGAGTTGTAGGTTTATTTAGGTAGGATAAAGGATCATTTCTGGGTAAAAGGTAACCCTATCGAGGCTATGAACGCCTGCTGGCAGCAGAGGCTCTACCTACGACAAATGAGTATATTTTAAAACTGGTTTACAAAGAAGACTTTGTTTTATCTTTACAGACCAAGTAATGACTGATGTAAATGGAAAGAAGAACTTGAGGCGGAAAATAATCAAAGTTGAAAATAGCTGAAGCAAAATGTCATTGATAGGTTAGAGCATGATGTACTTTATCTTTCCATAATAAAGTTTAGTTTTCTGAAAAATTTGTTGTTTTGGAAGCTGAAAAGGTTCAATAGAAACACAGAGATAACTGGTTCTTCCAAGTGAATCACCAATTGTTGTGGCCACAAACAACCCCCCTCCTTATGATGTATTATTGCTAATACTAAATAACTGGGGACCCTCAAAAAAATTAGTTAGTTTTACATTTTCTTTTTAGATGAAACCTACAACATCATGGACTTAGGAAAATACCTTGAAAAATCTAGAAAACCTAAGTTTCATAATGAAGAAAATTAAATTTACTCCTAAAAGGATATCGCATCATGCAAAGGATGATAGGATACACCTTCTAAAGAGTTAAAATGATAAAAGGCGATATTGTGACACGAAACTTCATCTTATCGCACTTACTGAAGACAAACGCTCACATTGAAAAACTTTAAAACAATGCCGATATGCGATATCGCATATCGCACATCGCAAATATCACAAGAATTACACAAGAATTATACAGATCAGTGATATTGCGATATTGCAGTACTGCAATACTGCGACACCTCAAATTCGCGATACTGCGATCTGCAATAAAAACAGGACAATGATATTGCGACATTGTGATATTGCGATACTGCGATCTGCGACATCGCAAAGCAAAAACGCAGGACTCCTCCATTGCAGTTGGTTCTGGCTCATTATTCGAGAAAACTCTTTAGCCAAGAGTTGGTCATTTATTTTAATGCGAATTAATGGGTTATTGCCAGTTGTTAATGAATTAGGGTGTTGTGTTTTTCGAAAAAAACAACCCACGTAAGGTGTCATGTCCTGTATATCTTCTGCATTTAAAAAGTTTACCTATTATTAATCCTTTATCATTACTTTTACCTTAATGTAAACTGCAGGAAAGAAGGACGAAGCATTATATAGGGCATTATGCAGAAAACAACAAAGAGGGAAGGCAGCGCTCCAATGTACATTTCAGAAGGCATACTTAATCCACTCAAGGAAGAAAAAGAGCCACAAAAACTCTTCAGAGGCATCTATCACAGATTTTCTCATGTATAGTCATGGTTGAATGGATACTGAAAGATGCTAATACCAGAAACAAACAATTTAATTCTCAGGGTCAAAAGCTCACATAAATACTATTTTTACAAATTTTAGGTTTTATACCAAATGAGAGAAAAAGGCGCAAGAGGCAAAAATCGCATCAGGGAAGCCTGGATCAAGAAACAGAGGCAGTTTCTGATGCGCTCATCGCGCATCGCTAAGAAAAATTGTTTGAAAAGGAAGGTCCCTAGTTGCTCAGTCACCTGCGAGACCCGAAAACTGTAAGGAATTAACGATAGAAGCAAACTGGAAACAGAAGCAGTCCGAAGGTTAACCAAGTTAAATGGGATTTTTACCAGGCATACATGATAATGCTACATATTCATTGGATGATTCTCAAGTGTATCATCAATTTTACTGAGAAGAGAATGCCAGCTCTTGCCATTTCTGTTTTCTTAACTCAACCAAAGGTGGAAGACAGTCAGCCGACTCTACTCAGAAAAATACTAAATGCTTGCGACATTAAGGAGTAGATTTAGAAATAGTTAGTAGATTTAATTTTAGAATAGTTTGGCTTAGAAAGAGGACGGTCATTTAAACTGAATCCTCAATTTCTGTAAATAAGTTATTTAGTTAGTAGTATTTAAACCCTTCTCATGCATTTAGAGAAGGGTCCAGAAATTTATCAAAAACTTGTCCTCGGAACATGCACTTTTGCACCCTCAGAGGAGGTTTTGGTGAATGAATGGAACAGGGTTTATTTGATGTTTTCATTTGATATCTGCTACTGATGTTGCACTTTTGTACTCTTAGTAGATGTTGGATCAAGGAGAGATAAATCAATCATTGCTTGAAGCCCATGAGTAGGACTAGTTATAAATGATACTTTTATCTCTTAACCATTTCTGCTTATGTGTTAAAGCGATATTCAATTTTCAGTTATTTATATGTTACATAATGAATGTCTGAGTTATCATTTGCACTTTTGTACGATGATAACTATTTGTTTATGTTTAGTGTATGAATAGCTCATTTATGTGATAAGTTTTAACAACTGTTTCGTCTAACTTCTTATACAAAGTAGCTCATTTTTATCAAATTCCTTTCTTACGATAGCTAAATGACCTTTATTACCAGTTATTGTATGAAATCTTTTTAGATTGCATAGAAGAAAGATCGCACCCTGGGTTAGCATAAATTTCGATGTTTTTCTATTTATTAGAATACATAGCATAGAATTAGATTAGATACAAGTATTCTAGTCCGAACAGAAACACCCTTATTTCTCACACACACACACATTGAATTGGGAAATTGTTCCGAGATCCCCAGTCGGACCCACTATACCAAACGGATAAGGAGCTACCAACCAAGGTCCGGACCGGGCGGGTATCCCCCTTGTTGTTGACCCAATTTTCAAGGCCTTCAACAGGTTCCAATGTTGACTTGTTGATGTGATAACATTGAGCTCTGAGTATTTTTATTCACTGGTCCTTTGAAATAGTTCTACAGGTTGTAAATTTTCTTAAGGGATACCACACATTTAGGCATAGTATTCCCCTTATCTGCTTGGGTTGCTTCTTGTAAAGCCTTCTTGTGCTCATCCTCTTCAATAGTCACATCCTTAAACACATCGGCATTGGACATGAAGTGTAGTATTTTTTCATCATCATTAAACACAAAAAATTTAGTTACATTGTCAAGCACAAATGGCTTATAAATAATCTATAGAAAAACCATCTTTCAGTGGTGATATTCTAGATTTTGTATTGGATAAATTATTTGTGAAAAAAATATTAATGCTAGGAAAATAACTAATATTAAATTCTTTAAATAATGTAATGAGTTTCCATACCACTCGTTGGAAAATTTTCAAATTAGGTGAGACACCATGAAGTGTATTATGTACCTGATTGGCAACAATCTTTGAGTCACCAATTACCTTAAGTGATTCCACCTTGAGGTCTATGGCTATCTTTACCCCAGAATGAGTGCTTCATATTCAACAATATTATTTGTGCACTCAAACTCCAAATGACATGGTTAAATATACCTTTTATTCCAAGGGTCAATGAGAATACAACTAGCTTCAGAACCGTCCTGAATCTTAGAACCATCAAAATATAAGGTCCAAATATTAGTAGCTACCGAGCTAGTTCCTACACTAATATTCAACACATATATATTAAATGTTTCAGTTGCACTAGTTAGACTGCAAGGAAGGAGCTCAAACTATGTATCAGATTGTTATGGTGATGGTTGTGCTTGATAACACCTGTGCTTGACCTCTAGAAAACGATTTCAAAAAATGATATATGTAAAATCGACTAGCTCAATATGTCCCTCAGGTGCTATCATGGTGTATTTCATGTAAGGCTCACATTCCACCCAAATTTGATTGTTTTTTCCCTTATAAGGAATCCATAAATGCGTTAAGTCAATTGAAAATTATTCTTGTAGTTTTTAGGACCAGTTTCTACTCAAGAAAATCGTAGGCTTCCACAATGTCCACAATAACAATATTAATGCATTGGTGAACTCTATGGTCTAATGATTAATGGATGATAGCATTATTAAGTTCACCAATTGTTTGGACCAATGATCTATCCAGTTGTATGATTCAGGCATCATTATTTTCCCATTTATCATTAATCCTTTTGGTGATAGATAAAGGCATGCCATTTACAGAAGTACCTAAATCAATGAGACAATTATGAACATCATAGTTAAATATTTCAAATGTTAAAAGGAAATGGGGTAGTGAGTATTAAAATTTAGATTTAAAAACTTAACTATAGACTCAATAATGTCACAAGACTTACATGGCACATCTTGAGAAGTAGAAACTTCAATACCTAGAGAGGGTTGTGATGTAAATGTTTGGATGATCAGTTCGCAGTGTCCTGTTATCTTTGCAAGCTTGAAGATTGAGATATTGGCACACAACCTCTTCATATATTCAATGATATTATAATCAAACTCTTCCTCCTTAGAAGGCTATGATGAGGTGCTAGGTGGTGTAGCTTTATTTGAAGCCTAGGGAGTGATGGAATTATTCTTGTTGTTCGTGTAAGTTTTCTTAGGAGGGGAATCACTTCCAAACTTATTCTATGAATTCTTAGCAGGATTAGTGGGTGATAAAATCATTCATAACAATTGCGTCTTAATCCCTTTCCCAGAAATAGGTTCTTTTCTCCTCAAATTATCTCGTTCAATTTTTTGTTAAGGAGGAGCCTCACTCTTAGGTGGTTCATTAACTCTTTTTTTATCAACATTATATATGATACAAAATGCATTGACTAAATTCCCAACACTTGAAATATCCTCAGTCATGGTAGTTTCACTTGCTTCTTCAATTTTCTCAAACTGCTCCTTTGCTAATAAAGTGTCTATAAAATTGGTCATTATAACATTCATGTTGTGATTCCATTGTGGACATGTCTTATCCGATTGATGGAATGTACAAAAATTATCCATGCTCCAACTTTCAACATTAAACACAACATTGGATCTTTGAGCATATTTAGTTGGTTGATTATTTTTATTCTTCTTAGAGAAAGGCAACTTGGAATATTGATTGTTGGTATATGCCTCGCTCGACGTTCTATTTAGTTTAGATACCTCATTAGCAAGAAAATTCAAATATTTAGCCAAGATTTCCATATCAAAAGAATCTTGCTCTTTGGTATTAGTGGAAGAGGCTTGAGATTTCTTACTAGTGTCTTTTGATTCTTTAGAATCTTCATTATCATCATTATCCCCAATAGAGCACAAGTATATCTCAATAACAATCATTTCTACAAAGTTCAAAGCCAATGTTTTCTTTGCATCTTTTTTAACAAAACCAAAAATATTGGTAGGAAATGCAACACTGTAGTAATATTTGGTGATTCAATCATATGGTTGAACATCTATGGGGAAATTATTCAACAAACGGGTAAATATCTGATTAAAATATCTCCTTTTCCATGTCCCCCATCTTAGGATACATGAGTTTTGTGAGAAATATGGTGAGATTTTTGTCAATGAAAAATTTATATAAGAGTAACTTCTTAAGATCCCTCCAAATATGGATTGAATTAGGCAGAATATTATTGTACTAGACTAATGTTTTACCCTATAGAGTTTACAAAAAAACTCTACAAGAAACATAGCAAAAATGTACCTCTAGCATTCACGAATTCATGTAGAAGTCATCAATATGGTCTTCATATTTTGTCTTAATATCAACATCAAACTTTGAGAGTAGTTTTTCTGAGTGTTTAGGCATAGAGTGAATATTCCCTAGAAGATCAAGTAGTCCTTAGGCCATCGAATCCAATTGTTCATATTCCATGTCTTATCCATCTTCCTCCTCCTCATTTTTTATTCTCAAGAAGCTTCTCCTTCAGTGTTCACATCTTCATTATAACCAGGATGATATTCTTATCTTAGTTGTTCCTCATCAGAAAAATGAAAATCCTCCTCGTCACTTTCCAAATTCTCCTCAATAGGTGGAAGATCCCCTTCGTTTTTTATTTCCATAGAGTCAACTAACTCTTTAAGGTTTGTAGTGACCAAATATTCCACCAAAGAAACCAATACGCCACTGTGAGTTGTTTCTTTCTTTATCAAATTATGAGGAATAATAGAAACAACAATAAGTAACCCAAAATCTCTTGCAAATTGACAAGTAATATGCATGATTATTCAGAGTTTATTGCAAGTGAATTCAAAAGCTTGCCCCAAACCAATATGAGAAGGCACTCCTCCCCGAGGATAATGAGTTGGAGTTGAACTTAGATTGTTAGTTCCTTGCACAGAGGATTTTTTATTAGGATAAGGTGATTTGTTGACCATAAAAATGATGTCCTCCTTCTGGTAATAGAATGTTGATAGTTGTGGACCCAACCAACATATAGGGGGTCTCCTTGATATGAAGTCCCAATTAAACCTCACACCTTTATGTATAAGAGCCTCATATGGAAATGTGGTTTGACTTCCATGTTCTTAAATATTTTCCTTGGCTACAATAGTTAACATAAGAGAGAAACACACATGTACCATAGAATGAGCAAGTATGCCTTGTGAAATTTTCAATTGCAAAATGTATCAAGGTTATTTCACTGGAAGCAAGGATACGTTTAGTATTTAGAAGAAAAATAGTAGTAATATTATAATAAAGGCACACACACATACATATGAAAGAATCATTAACCATCTAGAGAAATCATTCACATAGACATAATGACTGTTAAATAAATTACAACACACATTCAACAACATCATCCCCAAATCCAATTAAGTAGTTAAAATTATTTAGTACATAAGAATGAAAACCTAAACTACAAACACCCTATGAATAGTATTATAATATTCATGATACATGAAAATCCCTTGCCTGAGTAATTAGTCTTCTTTTATAACAAGAGGAATGACCTTTCACATCCCCATGACCCTTGAACTACCCTCATAACTCTTGGACTTCTAATGTGACCTTTCAACTTCTATAAGATTTTTGGAATTTTCCATGTGACTCTTGGAATTCTACATATTTATGTTTACAATATTTCAAAAATTACATCATCATGTGACAACAATATGCCAAGTCATTGACATTGACGACTTCTACCCATAGTGAATTGTAACATGGATTTCTTCTAGAAGTGACGACACTACCACTATGTCTTCAATACTTTGTACAAGTTTTGCAATGTAATTTCATTCCGCCCTCCAAAGGTTCTTGAGATGTAATGGAGCCTTTATGGGTTGTATTGATCATAAGAATCCAATGTTTTTTGAACTGTCATAACATGGTGCCTTTTTGTGTTAGTCTTCAAAATGATTCCTTGAGAAACCTCTATTGATATTTCTCCTCGAACAATTTTTCAGTGCTTACATAAACACTTGCAGGTATATATCACTCATGGAAATAAAACATTAGCCTAAAAATACCTTATTATAACATGATTCATGCAAATTTCTGAGTGTGGATCAACAATGAACAAGGGAGATCAACAATGAACAAGGGAGAGAAGGAAGGGCCTTTTCAGCATAAAGCACAGTTAGAGGAGACAGGGAAGGGCATCACTTCTCACTGAGAGTAAGACATGCACAACTCTAGAAGAGGAGGCATCAAGATGAGCATACGTAACAATTGCAAGAGACATGTTGAAAGGATTTTTCACTAAACCTACACCATGTTCTAGGAACGAAGATTAATGCCACTAAATGTTTGTAGTGCACCACACTAGGAGGCAAAGACAATATTAGCATAGGGAGGAAGGATAAGTCTAAGCAAGGACAAGGTCCTTTCTGACTAGAATTCTATAGTGTGTGAGAGATAGAAGGAAGGCTTGGGTTGGCACAGGGTATAGTTCTAGTTGGAGAGGGGGTCACCTCTATGCCTTATAAGTGCACTATGCACTCTTCATAGCGAAGAGGGCGGGTTGCAAGGCCATAAAAATGGTTAAGTATGGGAAGGTTAGACTTGCAAAAACATAATGAGTTATGGGTAAGATCAAGAATGTGAGATATGAACTATCAATATAGATTAAATAGGACCCAAGAATAAGAAATAAATGTTAGATATCTAGCTGAAAAGTAATCTCCAACTGCAATTAACAAAGTATGTGCAGTTTCAACACATAAGTGTTATTTCATGACTAGAAAGTGCATTGTGACTCAAAAGTGGGCTACTACTACCCTTGACCATCTAACGACATTTGTAAAGGAGCATAGATACTAGAAACATGTGTACAAACATAAAATACACTTGAAGACCAAAAGTAACACTTCTCATGATAGTAGGTAGGTTCTAAAATTAGAACATGGAAAAAAATTTGGAGGGTGTTGTAGCAGCAACAACAAAATGGTAGCATAAATTCTCATTAATGTCATGAATGCACAAGAAGAGATACTACAACAAATAAATTCACTTGATGAGCTCAGGTTATAGGCTCTAATGCACATTGCAAAGGAAGGTCTACCATGATAAACACATTAAGGATAGAACCTTCCAAGAGGAAGATTGGGCCCTCTTATTTGATTCTAGGTTCAAATATCGGGAAGGAAATCTCATGACTAGATGATTACGACATTATCTTGTTAAAAATTTCCATGATAATGACTCAATTTAGATGAGGAAAATTAATTAAGAGAAGATCCTGGTTTTAATGAATGGCTACAAATTGAAATTCTATAGGAAGCTCCTCTCAAGGGTTGAATTTGCTAATTCAATAGGAATATACTTGAATGTGATTGAAATAATCAAAGATCTCAATTGTTAGGTCCCTATATTACCAGTGTATTCCATTATTATTATCATCGTAGCCTGTTATTTTTATTGTTGTACACATATTGTCCCCATATTGTTATCATTGTGCCCCCATAGAAGCCCACTATTGTTATGGTTGTGCCCTTACAATATTATTGTTATGTCGTCTCTGATTATATTATGACCCCTTAGACACTTATATATAGAAAGGAGGTCTTTTCATTTGTATCATACAAGAATTTTTCATTTGTGTAATGTAAAGGAGGTTTCCTGCTTGAAGTGGTTACTTTTCAAATCGTTTATCTATCTCATTGTTCTACTTTGTGAGCTGGTTGAATAAAAAATTATATTAGAGATTTGGATTCTAGCGTTTCATTCCTTCAAATAGGTCATTGTCACAGTTTCACTATAATTTTTTTGTACAATGATTCAAAAGATGAAATTAAAAAAAAATTGAGCCAAAATTGTGATGAACCTCAGGACCAAATTTCAGATCTTGTCTCCCTATATTTTCAGAGATATGAACTGAGGAAGTTAGGGTTTTAGTAGGCTGCTAAATTTGATCTCAAACAGGTCCCCTTAGTAAAATCATTATAACGTTTTCTCTATGCATCAGATTGAAATTTCGTAAATAGTCACAGAATGAGGCTGGACTGTAGTTTTCTGTATGTCATTTTTAGGTCCAAATGTCGAAACAATGGCACATGACACTTCATACAAGTTTGCTCTATTGAAGTCATCTATAATCAGGTCATCGTGGGAGATTTGACATAACTCTTTCTTGGGGAATCTAATATGGATTATACTTGTGTCATTGGAAATAGGATGTAGAGGGCTATCAGAAGACGAAATTTCAGACCTTGGAGATGTGAAATTGTAGATATACAACATATTCAATATCGATCTCTTACAAAGGGAGAAAAGGTGTGCAGTCTTTTTAAAAAAATTGCATAAGTTTTGTTTCAAAATTTTACTTGAAGTGATTCAAAGGGAACAATGAATCATATTTATCATTAATTGATGTCCCAAATAAAGAAAATGGAAACAAATAGTAAGTAAGCTAAAATATCTAGCATGAATCATGAAGAAGAGGAAGAAATGAAACATGATATATCGAAATTACGGGACCAAGTGCAACAAATTTCACTCTCACAAAATGTCATAGAAGCTAAGATGGATGGTTTAAAGAAAGGCATGTAAGCTAAGATGAATGGTGTGGAAGCTAAGATGCATGGAATGGGAGCTAAGTTGAATGGCGTGGAAGCTAATATTGATGGCGTGGAAACTAAGATGGATGGTTTAGAAGTAAACATTGAAGATTTGAAGAAAGACATGGAAGGTTGGAAAGACGGTTTGGAAAAGTTGCTACAAGAAATGATTCCTAATGGAGAAAAGATAGTAGAGGAAACTCATGATGATAACAATAGAAATTTTAGTCATGATTTCATAGACTCTAACGTTATATTTAAGACCCACCATGTTCAAAAGATCGATATGAGGAAGTTTGATGGCAAGGATCCTGTAACATGGATACTACAGATGGAGCAATATTTCGATCTCCATAATGTGCAAAACAAACAAAAGGTATTCATTCTGACTTTATATTTGGGACCAAATTATTTTCTATGGTATCAATGAATTTTCTCTTGTAAACAAATTATCACTTGGGAAATGTTTACGGAAGAAATGATAGCACATTATAGCACATTATGAGGATACAAAAAGCAACAACTTTTTTAGCCAATTCATAAATCCAAAACAAAAGGGTTCAATGGTGGAGCACATTGAGGACTTCCAAAAATTGAATATAAGGGTAAAATATATTCCAAAGGAGAATAAGATTGATGTGTTCATAGAGAATTTAAAGGATAACATCCAACATGAGGTTCATCTTTGGGAACCTGATTAAGTGGAGAAAGCATTCTGGTTGGCAAGAAAAATTGAAAACAAAATTATGGCAACAAGGAATCCTACCAATCACAACTATAAAGATGGAAGTGTTGCTACCCCTAGCCTTCTACAACCTACAAGGTTGACACCACAACAATTGGAAGGAAAAAGAGAAAAAGGGCTTTGTTACAGTTATGATAGAAAATATAGTAAAGGTCATAAGTGTGCTGAGAAGAAATTATTTTACATTGATTGAGAAATGGAACAAGAAAAGGAACAAGAAACGTCAAAAGAAGAGGATACACACCAAGAACAAACCATAGAGAAAGAAGAAATGAATCCAACCATATCTTGTAATGCATTGGCTAAAATTACCACTCATCAAACTATCAAGATAGAAGGACATATCAAGAAGAAAAAGGTAGTAGTTTTGATTGATTTTGGAAGTACCCATAATTTTATTCATTGTAAGATAGCGAATGAATTGAATTGCTTCCTATATCTAGCAACAGAGTGCCAAGTGATAGTTGCAAATGGAGGAACCATAAATTTCTCTAGAAATTACCATAGTACCTAGCTATCCATGGGAGAATATGTGTTGAATAGTCCAATTATTTCCATTCCAATGGGTGGTGTGGATGTTGTAGTAGGAGTCCAATGGATACTATATTTGGGTACAATAGCTTTTATTTTTCAAGAACTTTTCTTGAATTTTTTTTAGAAGGAAAAGAAGCTTAATTAAAGGGTATAGCATGAATTTTTGCTCATGCCTTTTGGACTTACCAATGCACATTCTACATTTTAAGGTTTGATGAATTTCATTTTCAAACCCTTCCTTAGAAATTTTTTTTGTATTTTTTGATGATATACTAATCTACAACAAGTCTTGGAAGGATCATGCTCAACACATTGATAGAGTTCTCAAACTATGGGAGGAGAAACAATTAGATGAAAAAAACTCCAATTTTTTCTTCGAAGTACAAGAGGTGGAATATTTGGGTCATATTGTATCTCATGAATATGTTAAGCTAGACCCTAGTAAAATTAAAGCCATTAAAGAATCGAAAATCCCCACATCCATAAAGAATATGCAAGACTTCTAGGGTTGACAAGGTATTCTTGCAAGTTTGTTAAGAATTATGGGAGAATACCAGCACCTCTAACAACATTATTGAAGAAATATGCATTTTTCTTGGACTCTAGAAGCAACAAAATAATTTGAATATATTAAAGAGGCAATGTGCCAAGCATCGTTCTTAGCTACACCATACTTCACAAAAATGTTTACTATGGAATGTGATGCCTCAGAAAATGGGATTATTGTTGTTTTAATGCAAAAATAAAGATCCATTGCTTTTGAAACTTGTCCAATCAAATGAAAGTATTTACACCAATCTATTTATAAGGAAATTTTGGCAATACTACATGCACTTAAGAAATGGCGACCTTACCTAATGGGAAGACACTTCAAGGTAAAAATGGATCATGATAGTTTTAAATACTTTTTTGAAAAAATATTATCTTCAAAAGAGAAGAAAAAATGGGTCAAAACTATGTCGAGTTATGAATTTGAAATCATCTATAAAAAAGGGAAGCAAATTTTTGTTGCAGATGCACTCTCAAGAAAGGATGAGGATGTGAAAGCGTTGATTTGTGCCATTTCTATTATCCAACCAGATTGGATAAAGGAAGCAAGGGATGAATGGAAGAATGAAAAAAAAGTGTCGGAACTCATTAAAAAGCTGCAACAAGATCCCAGTACATCTAATACATTTAGCCGGATAAATGATTCATTATGGTACAAAGATCGCTTATACCTCTGTAAGAATTCCCAACTTAAACAATTTTTTTTTTCTAGAACTACACACCTATCCCTTAGTAGGGCATTTAGGATTTTTAAAAACTTACCACAGGGTTAAAAAGGATTTCTTTTGGGATGGCCTTAAATTTGATATTCAAAAGTTTGTGGTGGAATGTTTGGTTTGCCAACAAAATAAAGTTGAGACAATTAAGATCATAGATCGATTATAACCTTTATCCATTCCAGGTCAACATTAGGAGGAGGTTTCAATCGATTTTATGACAATTTTACCCAGGTCTGAATGAAAGAGTTTCATCATGATGGTAGTTTATATACTTACTAAGTATGCACACTTTTGTGCATTATATCATCCACTTAAATCCAGTATAGTTGCTACTGCATTTAGGGAACAATTCAAAAGATACATGGAAACCCAAATATTCTTGTAAATGACAGAGATCATCTTTTCACTGGAAATTTTTGGACATAATTATTTTGTTGTTTGGGTCATTAGATCATAGCTTATCTTATCATCCTCAATTTGATGGGAAAACTAAGATACTGAAAAAAATTGGAATGATACCTTCATTGCTTTGTATCTGATAAACAAACATAATGGGTCAAATGGTTGCCTCTGGCTGAATGGTGGTATAACACTTCCTTCCATACTACAACAAAAATTACCCCATTTATGGCACTTTATGGACATCATCGACCGTCCCTAACATCATATTTAAGAGAAAACTATAAGGGTCAAGCAGTGGAAGATCACATTGAGCATCAACAAAACGTTCTCCAACCCTTAAAGGATCACCTAACTTTGGCGCAGAATAGAATGAAACAACAGGCATATAAACATCGTTGTGAAATAAGTTTTGATGTAGGTGATTGTGTATTTCTACGACTACAACCATATAAGAAAATTTCCCTTAGGCAAGGTAAGAAGGATAATAAATTATCACCAAAGTATTATGGTTCATACAAGCTGTTGCAAAAGATTGGTACTATGACATACAAATTGGAACTTCTTGCATCTTCCTGAGTGCACCTGGTTTTCCATGTTTCATGATTAAAGAAGGTTATAGGTGAGAAGCTCCCAGTTCAAACAATATTTCCAGAACTTCACAAGGAAGGAAAAATCATATTGGAACCTGAATCAGTCACTGAAACAAGAACTTCACAGCTATAATTTTTTTGATACAAGAGGAATGACTTGTTATAGAGTTTTGATTAACCCAAAGTTTCAGACTACTAAGTGAGTCCATCATTACGGGATACAACAATACATTTAAGAAAAAATTAATGATGTATCCAGAAGTTAATCTTGAGAGTATATATAAGGGATTATGAAAAAAAATAATGTAAGAGTTTAGTCGTGCCACAACTGGAATATATCGAAAATTTGGAATTTTAAAATTTTATTAAGGTTTTCAATTAATTAATTCACTATAATCTTTGTTATTTTATAAATTTCTAATTTTAAAATTATTTTATTATTTTTATTTTAATGATTAATTTTATATATTAAATTAATATTAGATTTTAATTATATAAATTATCTTTTTATTTTAGTAAATAATTATATGTTGGTTCCTTCCCCATTTTTGATTATTTTTTATTTTTATTTATTGGATTCATTGATTTTCTTTTTTATTTGACCTAATATTAATTTTGATTAATAAATAATCATTTGTTTGTTGTAAAAAAAAATTAATTAAAATGTTATAATGGTTTCTAAATGTTTTTGATTTTATTAAAAGTAAAAAAATATGTATAAGGTGAGAAGGATAGGTTGAGATATCCCCTCACTATTTTATAACGTATTTAATCAAATATTTCAATTTTATATATTATATAGGACTTATATGTTGTTTCATCTGTTTTTTTATTTAATATGAAATTAAAAAGTCAGTGTTATCTTAAATTTTTAAGAATGAAATTGTTAATATTATTATAAAAATTGTAAAATCAAAAGTGAATATGTATAAGGTGGTAGGATGTGATGTGGGTCTTGATCATAGATAAATAAATGAATAGTTATGATATCTAATTAA
>APFE030931783.1:246664-257673 GCA_000404065.3 Pinus taeda | reverse complement strand
ATTAGTTGGCTCTTTCCATATAGATGTAATGAGGGGAAGAGTGAAAGAACTTACCCGCTAAAGGTTCCACATGGGAGGATGATAATTTTATACAAAAGCATCCATAACTACTGAAGTGTTGACGACAACACATTTTTGAAGGAGAGGGTTATGTCAAGTCCCTATAATACTAGTGTATTCCCTTATTATTACTGTCATTACAACCTATTATTATTATTTTTGTCTCCATGTTGTCCCCAGATTGTTATTATTGTGCCCCATAGAAGCCCATTATTGATATTGTTGTTCCCTTAAAATATTATTTTTATGTTGGCACTAATTATATTATGACCCCTTATACTACTATATGTGGAAAGGAGGTCGTGTCATTTGTATCATCTAAGAATTTTTCATTTGTGTAATGTAAAGGAGGTTTCCCCCTCGAAGAGGCTACTTTTGAAGTTGTTGATCTATTTCATTCTTCTATTTTGTGAGTTGGTTGCATAACACCAATCCATTAATCCTTTCATGAAAGGAAGAAGAAGAAGAAAAAAAAAAGAGAAAAAAAGAGAACTAAATAAAAACCTCGCTTAAGCTACATGAGCTTGACTGATGGGCTAAAAATGTCCTTGACACAGCCAATAAGCTCGAAGAAAATAAGAAAACAAAAAGAATAAAATATTTCCTAGTGAAAACCTCCCACTAGGTATCAGGTGTAGACCCAATAAGGTTTAAAACCTCCATGGGGTAGCTATGTGCCATATATTATATTATATATTATATATTATAATATATAATATATATAGAAAAAATATGGAAAAAATATTCTCTATTTTATCCATTTTGATAAATGTACAATTACAACATAGAACCATTTACCTACAGTTACTAGTACGCTCACCTTCAAAGAAATTAGGAAGCTTCTCCATATTCTCTTCATCCATTCCCACATCATTCATAATATTCATCGATCATTCTCAAGTCTTGCCCATTTTTTTTCTTGATTCTCTTGAGTTCCTATAGGAAGGTATTTCATTATTTCAAGACACCATAGAATGAATAGAAAGCATGAAATGTTAAAAGTTCTTCACCTACGATGGAGGGGAAGGTATTTAGGGATTCCTAACATCCATGCACTCCTTTAACACATGCCACCTTCCATTATCCCCTTCACTATCTCACTGTTAATTCACAACAATCAAACATTTCCACTTTTTATTATCATTCACAAGTAAAAAATACCTCTACAACACCACCAACAACCTCCCTCTAAATTATCAAAATTTTGTGAAGGCGACAAGAATAAAAAAATCATAATTCTAAGGATCTTATGTGGCTACTACAAGAAACACACAGTCCCATAACAACCTTTAGAAGCCTTACAAGCCCAAGTCTCCATTATGTGTAAAAAGAGCCACAAAATACACCCTATCTAGAGGACAAAACAATCGTCCTTGAGCATCTACAAAGCCTCTTGTCGGTTACAATAGGATATCCTATCCACCTATAGTAGCAAAACTTCATCCACTTGTATCAAATTCATTTAGAGAAGTAGTAGTAGCACTAAAAATATAACAAGGGGCCTCTATAAGTAGTAACAACAACATCAAAATATTCAGTAGGATTATCAAAGGTAGTAACAACATCTGTCTTCAGTAGGATCCTGAAATGTAGCCTCGACATCTACACCACCAACATCCATGATACCTACAAGAAACATTAAAGCTAAGGAACATGTATGCATGTTTAAGAGCCTCACCCTTTGAGCATATTCTAGCCTGAGGAAGCATTAAAATGATAAGAAGGAAAGGTTTTATAACTAGACTTAGTTAGAACTTGTAGGCTCAACCATATCTACCAGTGAACCTAAATTTTCTCCAAATGACACCCACATGTGTAGGAGAAGGCCATGAAAGAAATTAAAAATACTCAAGAGGGTGGGCTAATGTTGATTATTGATTGTGGAACATGGAGCATGGTGAGGTATGTGGGGGCTAGCTCACCATTGCATGTTGATCCTGGGAAAATTTTAAGGATGGAAATTTATCTTAAAGATTAGAAAGCTTGGTGAATCTTACTATTACATAATATGAAAACTGTAAAATGCTTGGTGATATTTTAGCAAGAATATTCAAACTTCTGAGGATTTTATATAGTCTCCATAAAATTTTGATGATTTTAAAGGCAAAATATTGTTTCCTTATAAAGTTTGGGCGAATAATCTTTAGGGCAAAATGGGAATTGTCAATTTTTTTTTTTGGAAAAAGCACGAAAAATTATCCCATCTGTGAATATTAGCCCCTAAAAGTTTCCCTGTGTTGATCCTATCACCTCATCAAATTACCACCTAATTTAGGTCCCTGCAAGACTATTTTTCATGCAAATTTGTTTCAAAACTGAAACAAGACCTTGCCATCAGTACAAGAGATAAACCCATCTATTGTAACCCACCCCCTCCTACATTTACCCAATTTCACCAGCCTGTCAAGGTAAACATGAGAGGAAGATTTATTATTGCATGACTCCACCTCCAAGGGTCAACTTAAGGATGTGGGGCGTATAAAATAAGAACTCACAGAATTCCTTAGGGCTACAATACACTAATGGGCCAAAGGACCACCCTAGGTTACCAAACCCTGAGATGGGTTGATTTTTACTGACCTATGCTCCCAAGTGCATGCATTAAAAGGCTTGGGTGTGGTTGATGGCCTCCAAATGCATACACAACACTGCCTAAGTGTGTTTTTGACCCAAAATTTGCAGTTGAGAGCGTGTGGTCTTGAGATATTAGCTACAATTACAAGTCAGCCTCCACACCAGTACCTAAAACTGCATTACACTTATCACAATCATAAATGACTTGAGAATAAGGCTAAACATTCAAACTTGAAGGAAACACTTGACATAAACTACCTAGAACATAAGAGACATTTCGGAAAACACATGGCATACATGTAAGCTATAGGTATTGAATGCATATGTGATCATAAAATTATAATATTCATCTACAAATCACCGAAAAGGCCCTATTTCCTCTCTACATATATAAAATAACACTTACTAGTCCATACATTCATCAATTGACTAATTTCTAAATAACTCACAACAAAAGTGTTACACAATATTTTGTCAGACCTCCTCCACTTCCCTATGACATACACCGAAGTGCCTAAAACATGACCATTATACAGTGTACTCATTCATATATGCAACTCAGATCCTTCCTAAGATATTGATTGGAAAATTTCTTGACCTTCCCTTGAAGGAAATAGCTCTTAAACCCTAATTTGAAAATCATCGCTCTTATGAGAATAAAAACCACGATGGTCACCTATTGTAGTATACTCAACCCACGATGGAATCACTTTGTTTACTTGTATACTTGTGATGATCCAAAAAATGAAATTTTTCCAAAGAGGATGAGAAGCTTCCAGAGCAGTGAGATGGAGTTTGTTCTATGTAGATGAGGTCAAGTTCTCCCAACTTAGCTTCTTGGTCTTATCCCTATGAGCTACCTTCTTGAGATGAAGGAATACTCCTATATTTGGAGAGATCCTAACTCCCTTTCCCAACCTACATATACATGCTCTCCCATTCCCAAATGGTTGGTCTATGTCTATTGCACCCTTATGCTAATATTGTGCCTATATGGTACTCATTTGGCTTGGAGAAGGAGTGATTGGATAGCCTAGCTTGGACTTGGACATTCATTCAAGAAGAGCCTATTGACATCAAGTCTTGGTTATATGCTTCCCCCTTTATTATATTAATGTACAATTGTTGGTTCATTTTCCCTAAATATGTATGTTCATGTATCATTTAGCTTAACATTCCTTGATCCATTAAGTAGGTTTCTTTTGAATATTCTATTTGTATTTTCATCCTTTGTTGTGTCTTGGTATCTTTTGCAGGTGATTAACCACTCTGAGAGCTAGGACCAAGCCTACGACACAAGTGATTCAAGGTATTCAACGAAGGAGGCCATTAGAATTAGAGAAAGGTAGGTCATCTTCTTCATCTCTATTTTCAATTGTAATCTAAGAAGGTGTCTAGTAGCTTGTCACTTAGGTTTCTAGTCCCACTCATTGCGCTAGAGGGATCATCTCTGTCCATAGAGGGGACTGACTAGACAAAAAAATGGTGACTTTGATGGGGAGAAAGAAACCTTACTAGAAAGGTCAGAATCTGCAATTTGGGCCGCTTCAAAGGCCCTACATGCCATTCAATCTGGAATTGCCATTTTTTGATATGTTGTAACTGCGTGACGTCTTGAGTCTCACAAATGATCCTATTCTTCATTCGCCTTACTTGCCTCCGGTTCCAACTAAGATTCCAAGAAATTACCCTAAATTCAAAGGAAAACCTAAAGAGGACCCACAAGCCCATGTGATGACTTATCCCTTATGGTTCTCTTTAAATTCTTATGTTGAAAATTCTATCCATCTTCGCCTCTTTTAGAGAACCTTAGCAGGTGCTTTCGCAAAACGGTATGTCAATTTACTTCGAGGTACCTATGCCAAATTCAAATATTTATCTATGGTTTTCCTCACCAACTTGCAATTGCGAGTTCGTTATGAAATTGTCACTTATTTGCTAACATATCGTAAGCAAGATACTATGATACACATTTCCTATCATATCCATGAATAGAGATGTAGGTGCCACCTCATCGAATTTGAGATTCCTGATGAGTTGTTGACCAAATGGTTCACAAAGTCATTCGTAGACAAGATTTATAAAGACATACCAATGGGTGGTTGTGTGATCGAGGACTGAGCTATTTCTTGTGCTCAGTATCTAGAGTTAGTCGATTCCCAATCTGCCATGTTATATGAAATGTTGCTTGATGCTCCAGGACCATCTTTGGATCTGGAAACTTCAAAGTCTCCTAATGTACCACCTATTGATGGTATAATTTCTGAGACCTCCACTAAGACTTCTTCTAAGAAAAATTCCATTTCGGATACTGGTTCAAAACATCCTTTGACAAATTCACGAAATCTTGATAAAATCTTTAAGGTTCATGTTTTTCAGTCTATCGTAGCCAATAAAGCATCAAAAGGTAAGAAAAAGGGTAAAGGTAAAGCCAAAATTGATACCCCGAAACATGATCCACAAAAATCATATGTTGATGATGCTTCCAAGAGAAATCTAAAATATCCTTACCTCACCTATGAGGAAGACAATTATACCAAGGATTGTACCCAACATGCTGAAGTTAGCCATTTATTGAAAGGGACTTCGACTGTTTTGAAAGAACCATTTCCATTTTAGCAGATGCAGTTGGTATACGAACCACAATCCTTTGCCTCCTCCAGTTCCCAAGTTTTCATGATGCAAGGTTCATCACCTATTTCAATCGCTACACCAAAACATGACTATCAAACCCTGCAATAGTGGACGGTGGAGAAAGAAGTCATTGATGTACCTTCTACTTCCACTCTGTCTAGTTTTGGTCCACTCCATATTGAGCCTCCTGACAATGAATCCATAATTTGACAACTTCCCAAAAGTGTGCTTTGGAAATCATCTTATAATCCTAATGTTATAGCTACACAACATTATAATATTGTTGAAGATTTAGCTCAAGTGCCTTCAAAGAGGTCTGCTTTGGAAGTTCCCAAAACATGTCCAACTAATTGAAAATCATTGTTGTGTGCTATAGGCACCATTGATCATGTTGATTTGAGTTTAATTGCCTTTGATCTTGAAAACCACATTCCTCGTCTTCCTCATCAAATTATTTTTCTGATTCAAGTTATCATTAAAGGAAATATGATCCATGAGACTATTACTGATGAAAGTGCTTCCATCTGCATCATGTCTATTTTGTTGTGGAAGGCCATTGACTCTCCTCCTCTCAATCAGTCCCTTAACACTTTGGAGGCCTTCGATGGCACATGCTCTCGTCCATATGGTATTCTCATAAGATTTCCTATCACGTTGGAAGGAAATACCATTGAGCTATAAGTGAAAGCTATAGATGTGAATATCAATTACAACCTACTTCTCGGGCAAATTTGGACCCATGCTATGCATTGTGTGGCTTCTTCTTTGCTCCAAGTGCTTCATTTTCCACACAAAGGAAAAATAGTCACCATCAACCAACTGTATTTTTTGACAACAAAAGACTATTAGCACGCATGATGCTCATGGTAACACAATGCTCTGATCACTTGGCCTAATAGCTGACTCAGTTTCACTTACACTCCTACAATGTTCCTCTGCCATCACAATGGCACCTCATTTGTGGTGGCATACTCTGGTATCCCTTGCGTAATCACGTCAAGATTACGCTCCATCTCTACCAAGGGGTCCACCCTTTCTTCATAATTAGCAACTACTATGTCGCAGGATTCTCGTCATGCTATTGGTGACATGCTAGGTGGTATTTCTAGTCCAACATCTACACATTTATCATAAGTTAAATATCAAATATACTATTACAAAATATTCATAAAACTTGAAAAATTCCAAAAGTAAGTTTTACCTGCATCAGTCCATTATTCTCCTAGTGGCAAAGGTAGATCTAGATCCCATCTGAAATATGTGTCATCATAAGCATAAACATCCACAAAAATTAGCTAGCATTGAATCAAACCAAAAAAATGTGGAGGGAAATGCATCTATTGGCCCCCTCCTCCTCAGGGCATGATCTCACTCCACCGTACTAGCCTCAAATCCTGTGGGGTAGGATTTGGTACCTTTACATGTTGATTCCAAAACAAGGGAACCTGGTCTAGAAATAAATTAACCAATATCAAGATGAAACCAAACTATTTTGGGTTCCCTTGTTTACCCTTGGTCAGTTGTCTGTTCATATTGTCCAGTATTCCCCCACCCCAGTTCAAGATTGTGGGAGTCAGACATTCCACTACATATCGGAATTGTGATTGTGAGGCTTCGTGAAGAGATTGTGTGCCAGATACGTGAGCTATGGTGAGCATGATAGTTCTCAGCGGATGATTAGTGACTATTGTTATCTTCACTTTCCTACCTCTAGTCATCTAAGAACCTAGGAAATGTCTCTTGACTAGACTACTCATTCTCTCACCTCTTGGATGATATCCAAAGAGTTGGAGTCTCTCTCCCCTCCTAGACAATCCAATGATGAAATAAATGTATGTTTCTTCTAGCACTAGCTCTTAGTCTTTGATTATGAAGATTTCCCAATCAACATCCCATAAGCTAATCAAATAAAGTAGCAACTCCATTTGAGCTCTTAGTCGTGTAGTTCTAAATAACTTAAGAAATTCACAGTTCCTTAGAGAATTGATACATTCGAGATCTTGGGTTGCCTGATGGTATTCTACTTGATGGCCCCATTCTTTCCATTCTACCACCATGGTGGTAGAAATATCTTGCAAAACATCGTTAAACAAAAGTTAGCAACATTTTCATGGATTAAAACTGAGAATTTATGCTTTAAAGAGGGTTTTTCCCTCAAAAAATTCTACCCCGGAACCATCACACCTGTTTTTATTAACAGAGCGATTCCATCATGAGGATCTTTTGGCTTCTGAGTGGCCATCATGGGTCTAATGAGCAAACCACGATGATCGGCTGTGCAATTTAAAAGAAAAAATCCTCCTACTGACAAGAAAAAATTTAATGAAAAAGCATAAAAATACAATGAATTGCAAGAGTATAAGGAAAGCTCTTACCTGTTGAAGACAGTTCAAGGAATGATGCACTGGATCTCACACACTGATTGTTTGAAAATATAGAAAAATAGGGCAGAAATGCACTATCAAAACTTACTTTGGTGAAATGGTAAAAATATTTTTACTTATGAGCTATTTATAACTTTTGAGTTCATTTTTTTCATATTTTATTAATATTTTATTGATTTTTCTCGATATCAGTGATGGGTGAATTTCCTTGAGCAGTTACAGGTACTTTCTTATGAACATGTGATTATTATTAACTGATTCAAATGAGTTTTGTTTTTATCTCTTTTATGGAATTGTTAAAAATAAACAAAAAAGGAACCCCCCTGGAGTCATCTTTAAGATCTTTTCTGACTCTTGTAAAATGAAACGATCGTTGAGTACTTGTCATTTTTAACTCATTAAATTAAATGAATTGACATCATATTAGAATAAGTTTATCCATTTTTAAGGCTAAGTTTGAATATTTACAAAAAATGTACACCTTGGTCGACAGTGTCAAGAGGTTATCTCGAATATTGTTTTCTACCTTTTCTGGTTCGAGGGACAAATTATGAAAAGGGACATGATGGAGTTTTCATTTTCATCTCCTTTTCAAACTCTCTAAATGTGAAAAATATACTGAGTTATTATTATGTTGGACTTGTTAAAATTTTACGATGAAAGACTAGTCACCATGATGAGACCTACTTTCTCCTTCCTAGGGCTCATAAAAATTACTAGGATGGATTCATTCAAAGAATGAACTTATATGAGAAGCATATGATATCCCCTTCAGGCTTATGGTAAAAATAATTGGGGTACTCACTAGAAATAGTGAGGAAAAATGCAAATGAAACATCCTTTGTATAGGCAGCATGTCGCTCTTGAACATGACACTCTCTTGCTTTAGTGTTGGGTTTGGGATATCATCACTTAATCACTTGTCTTCCTAGGTTTGGGTGATCCATTTTTTCCTCTCTGTTATCACCCAAGTTGTTCCCTATGACTCCCAAGGGAATACGGCCGGGGTAACCACTAACCAATCTTTGGATTACAGCTTCTAGCCCAGCTGTAATCAGAGAGGGCTCTCTCTTTAAGGTTTGTGTCTGTTCTATGGAAATTTTAGGCTCATTATGAAGTTAAGGTTTTTGGTTTATTTTTGGTTGGGAGGATGTCTTTCTGAAACTTTAAAGTGTAGTTCTGCAGGTAAAATTAATCCATTGGGCAATGGAGTCTGTGGCTGTTGGTTTTTTGAAATCCTGAGTTTGATGCAGCTGGAGTTACAGGGCCATTTATATACTTCATGAAACAAACTTTAAATTGTGATAATGGAGTGCAAACAACCAGTGAAAAGCAGTTAAGAATTTTTCACTAAGCTGGGATGTGAGAAAGGGATGTATTCCCCAGGAGAAAACTTGAATTCCTGAAACAATAATCACTGTGATGATATAGTGTGAAATGGTAGCATTTAAGAATTACGCTTTCATTACTATAACTGAAGAAAAGACATTCAAAATAGCTTAGATTGAGTTCAGGTAATCTGTGATTAAGTCCTGGAACTATTCTTTTTCCTTGCTATTAACTGTTTAAACATGGGAAACATGAAAGATATATGAAAGATAACAAACACATAACAAAGAGTTACAAGAGAAACTTATTGAGTCATGAGATACGCAGGAATCCTGCAACTTTCAGCTAAACATCAGACAAGATCAAGAAACACAAAGCTTTGGAAATTCCATCATCTTTTGTATTATATCTCTCAGAGTTACAGTAAAAGAGCAGCAGAATAGATATCAACAATCTCTTACATCCAATGTCTAACCCCTGCTAACTAATGCGAGGGGGAATATATAGAAGTGTCTCATACAAAATATCTCAGGTATTGAGTCATCCGAGAGATACATATCTACTTTAACTCGTACAGGAGTAGTAGATAAGAAGTTATTACAATCCTTTAATACAACATAAGTGCTGGTTTACTCCTGTCAGAATATTTTGACCTTTGGAGTTCTCTGAGTCGGTTGAGCGCTTTGTTATAACTGCTGAATGACGTGTCTGTGCAGCTCTGTCCTCCTGTAGCTTCTCGGCCCTGTCACCTGTGACTGCTAGTGCTGCTGTGGTGGCCGAATATTCGTGCTGAGTTGGCTCAGCCTCTTTCTGCATACCTGCTGATGTGTCTTTATCTTCCTGTGTATGAAAACTTAAATATTTCCAAAAAGTAACAACATAATTACTAACTTTGATTTAACAGAATTGTATCAAATTATCCACAACATACTGTGTAGGCAATTGATGCTCAAAATTGACCCCAGGGTCTCATCTGACTCTGTGTACTTGTAAAAGGGAGCTCATCAAAACAATGTGTGATTTCATTCATAATAAAAAATAAACTTTCCACCATGTTGAAGAGGGTCTGTCCTGTTGCTGGTCCTGTTTCTGCTGATGTACTAGCTGTCTCTGCAATTTGATTTCCAGCAAAAGTGTTCACTCTCTTGGCATATTTTTTGTGTGAGAGCAACCTTCCTGATGGCTCCAGCAAGCTAGGAAGACCCCTGTTTTGCAATGCCATGAACCTGTTATGGAATTTGTTGATATCTGATTGCATATCCTGGGTTCTTCTTTCCAAGGTCTGAACCAGGTTTCTTAATGTCAAGACCCTTTTGATCAGTGAAATGGTCTCAGTCCTGTTGCCAATTCCCATTTTGATGAGCTGGGAGCTTGTCCTGTAATTCAGCACGTTTATCATTTTAGTGGAAATCTCAGGCATATTGCCTAGAGATGCCCTTGCCCGTTGGATCTCTCTGTGTGCTTTCCCAATGAGCGTTATTTGCTCATGGATGGCCTCAATGTACTCCCACTGGTCTGTGATGGACTGGCCAATATTGGACCACAGGACCCTTTTGAGCTCAGATGTCACCTTGTCCAGTGTGAGCTCTTTTTCTAGCTCATTTATTCTCTTCTTAAGAGCCTTTACCTCCCTTTCTCTTTCATCCACATTCTGCTTGGACTTGTCATATTTCTCATTGATTTTCGCCAGAGTGTCCTTGGCTTGATTTAACTCTGACATCTGAGACTCCAAGGCTTGAATTTCATTCCTCAGCTTTTGCATGTCAAGGCTTTCAGCCTACTCTGTTGTTGGTGCTGAGGTGGGTGGTGCTGCCTGTTGTGTCTGCTGGCTGGGAGGGGCAGTGGTTTGAGGGGTTTCCTCAAGATTATTGTTTCTGGAGGAGGTTGTGAGGTTTGTCTTGCCTCCTTTTGCTGCAATGCTGCCTGCAGGGTAGCCTCTGATTCCTGCAGCTTCTCTTGGGTGTGGATAAGCTCTTTATATAATGTCATCAGCATAGAAGCTGCATCCTTATCTTGTCTGAGCTGGGC